>JBBPBX010059501.1:4109-21749 GCA_038048925.1 Garcialebias charrua
ATTTTATACACATGCAGATCATTGATAGGCACTTACATGACTCAGTTTGCAATAAGCTAACACATCTATTGGAACAAATGGGCATTGGTGATAGCATCCTGATGGGAGTGTTAGTGTGGTTAAGCAGCTGTCAAAGTGCTGGATAATCGAAACTGAGTGAAGATAATTTAACGCATAGAATACCTCAAATTTGCATTAAACAGCAATGCTAGAACTTGTTAATTGTATGTTTGCTTTAAGTGGTCTGGCACGTGGTATGACCAAACATGACAGGCCAGGTGTTGGAACAACTTTCAACTTGAAGGTTCTGTTCACCCAAGATGGATAACGGCAAGATAAGAGCAAGTTCACCTAGAATTACAGAACTCCACAACTAGGGGTGCACTGAATGCAGTTTTCTGGCTGATACCGATTTTGTTTTATAAGCGACACTGTCAGGTGTTATAAGGTCACAACGCCTTTTCAAATTTCCAATCTTATTCTATTGAAAAACATACCCTTGAACAATATCCCAGAAACAATACAAACTTATTTTAACTGGTTATGAGGTAGTGCTCTGAAATATTCATTCATTCATTCAACCTTTATTTATACAGGCTAGCCTCGTTGAGTCACGGGGACTCATTTACAAGAGGGACCTGTCTCACTCACACCAAACAACCATCCACTCTCACACTCACACCTAGGGTCAATTTAGAGTTACCAATCAGCCTAACAAGCATGTTTTTTGGACTGTGGGAGGAAACCAAGTAAACAAGTACTGGACTCCTTACATCATCCCATGTCATCCCGCTCTGTGTTTGACTTAAAGTCCCCTCTAGCAGAGATTCAAGGGACCCTTAGGGTACAGCACTACCTCAGCGACAGCATGAGTCTTAATGTTTTGATGTCAGCAACCAGTACAGTTAAGTTAATTTCATTGGTTTCTGTAAAATAAAGCTGTCTAAATAAGTGTTTTACAGTGTAAAAGCCCACTGCAGGTTTTAGGAAGGAATTAGAACTGTTTTTGTGTTGAGAAAGCAATTACTGGTTGACTGTGTCCCACTTACATATCTTCATACTGTATTTAGCTTACGGCATAACACATACATGTTTTACCTCTGATCTCCTAAAATATATCATTATGGCACAGAAAAGGACTCAAAGTAAACTATAAAAACAATCTCATTCCTAAAATGCACAGTGGTTAATTGTCTAAGTCTTTCATTTGTTTTCCTCTGTTGACTCTGACGAGCTATTCTGAAACTCATTATCACAGAAAATTGCTCTGAGTCAATCAGAAGCAATGCACACAGTAGTGTCTTTATTCTCTTGTGAACGGAGCCTCTGATGCTCTTACTTTATCTGTGGTTGTGGCAGAGTGGTTAGAGCCGTCGTCCTCCAATGCTAGAGTTGGGGGATCGATTCCACCAGCAGTCACATACTGAAGTGTCCCTGAGCAAGATACTGAACCCCTCATTGCCTCTGATGTGTGTCCCATTTGTGGATGAATACGATTTAAAAAGCTGTATGAATGAGTAAATGAAGGTACAGATTGTAGTGTAAAGAGCATTGAGTATCTTGATAATATAGAAAGGGGCTATATAAGTACAGTCCATTTACCATTTATCTAAAATTTGAGGCTGATTGGAGCTGCAGAAAGACGGCATTACATGAAACAAGGATTACAGGTGGCATTCTTTCACAAGGCAAGCGGCTACACAAAGACTTTTAGTATGAATGCACACTGATCCTGCAGTCCGACTATACACAGCAGAAACCTGAGGTTAATGCCTGCATTCAGCCGGTGCCTCACAGATAGGACAGATAAGTGAATGTAAAGGAAAGGGGGAAGAAGAGCAAGCAAAGGAAGCAGGAGAAGGTGCAACATAAAACTGTCAGAAAAGGGAACATAAAAACTAAATCAAGTAAAGAATGCATGTTGTTGTGGCAGTTGTAATGAAATAGGCAGTGCTGGGCAGCGCTAATCCAAAAGTTAGTTCCACAATTTCTAAAACGCTTATTAATTTTTTTAGGTCCACAATTTCAAAAGCACAAATGTCTTATGAAAATTAGGGGAAGCTAATCTAATCCGCTATTTATATTTATATATTTATATTTATATTATATATTATATATATATATATATATATATATATATATATATATTTATATATAGCCGGCAGCGTTATGCAAAATTTGCACTACACTGCCAACTGAAAAGTAACAAAAATGATCCTAAAAGGATGAAATTACAAAAATCAAAGGATTTATTTAATACTTTACGTACATATATTCTATTCGGCCACGAAATTAACAAAAAATAGAATGAACTTTTAATCCCTAAAACCACTTTTAAATCTCAAATACACGGGTGTGTCGCCACCGCATTTATACATAAAAGTAACACGGGTGTGTCGCCACCGCATTTATACATAAAAGTAACCCAAATACATAAAACTAACGACTCACCGTCGAATGGTCGACACAAAACACACAATAAAATCCTCCGGCCACGTTAATTTGGCTTGAAACAGCGGGGTTCTCTGCGGATTTATCCATTAGTAACCCAGCACAACCAACCAGCTGGACACGTTAGCGTCCAGTTCACCTCTGACCCGGAAGATGTCAAGATTCTATAGGTAGTCAACAGATTTAATGAAAAGTAACTAAAATACATAAAACTAACGACTCACCGTCGAATGGTCGACACAAAACACACAATAAAATCCTCCGGCCGCGTTAATTTGGCTTGAAACAGCGGGGTTCTCTGCGGATTTATCCAAGTACCCAGCACAAACAGCTAGCCACAGAATTAGCCCCTGAGTTCACCTCTGACCCGGAAGATGTCAAGATGGAATAGTCCATTTTTAGTAGGGGGATAAAGAAATCGACCGTTTTTTTTATTGCGTATTTAATGATCGTTTTCATCGTAACTATAATTATTTTTATGTTAAATGTACATTAACAAGCAGGATCAATGTTAGGGATGTAGGTGACTGGCCGGGGCGCGGCGGGGCCGGGGCCCCATGCTATTTAATGATCGTTTTCATCGTAACTATAATTATTTTTATGTTAAATGTACATTAACAAGCAGGATCAATGTTAGGGATGTAGGTGACTGGCCGGGGCGCGGCGGGGCCGGGGCCCCATGCTGATTGGGATCCCCAGGCAACGGCATCATTTGCTACATGGTAGATCCGAGTCTGTTCTCCGCTCTGCTCCCTCCCCCTCCAACCCTCCCTCCTCTCTGCTCTTTACGGTGGGGAAAAAGGTAAAACAAGCAGCTACGGAGCCAGCATAAGAGCTTGTAAATAAGTTTATTGGTTTTTACTGATAGATAATTAGTTATTAGCGGTACTGCATTTTAAATAAAAATAGCACAAATCCGCTTATGAATTATAAAAGTTAGTCAAACCACAAAAACGCTAACAAAAAGTTTAGGTCCACTGTAAGCGGATTAGCGCTTTAGCGCTCTCTAGCGTTCATGTGGGGGGGTCAGACCTCTGACCTCCACGTGCTTTGAGGTCAGAGGATCAGGTACTCTTAATAGTTCCAGAAACTCGCCTTAAGCGCAGGGGTGACAGAGCGTTCTCTGTAGCAGGCCCAAGACTCTGGAACGAGTTACCGCTGCTCATCAAACAGGCCCCCTCCCTCTCGGTTTTCAAATCCCGGTTAAAAACTCACTACTACTCCATCGCTTTCAATGCCAGCTGATGTGTACTGGATCGTTTGATTTATGATCTGCAATGTTTTTATGTTTTTCATGTTGTACTTCATTGTATGTGTTGCGTGTTTGTTTGTCCAGCACTTTGGTGTGGACTTGTTCCTGTTTAAAGTGCTTTATAAATAAAATGGTATGGTATGGTATGGTATGTGCCCACCACTGTATATATGTATATATATATGTGTGTGTATATATATATGTGTATATATATATATGTTTATATATGTATATGTATATGTATATATGTATATACAGTTTGCACTACTTCTTATATTTGCACTAATGTTTGTATTACATTACTGCCTATAGTCATACTACTGTTTACATTCACTGTTTACATTTATTACTACTGTTTACATCATAGGCGTAATTTACACGGGGGATGGGGGGTTATGACACCCTCAATAATTTGATCCAGTCAATTTAACCCCCCAATAAAATGACATCATTTCATCATTATACATATCTTACTTCAATAATTGATTTTATTTATTCATTTAAATTTTTTAGTAAAATTGCTGCGTGTTTTTAAGCAAACTCCCTGAGGACTGACCCCCTCCCCTGCAAAAAACTTGGTATCACCCATCCCACCGGCTACAGGAAGTCACGTGTGTCACGGAGCTGCTCCATGTTTCAAACAGCAGCCAGCAGCTGTTCTACCATTGAACGTAGTTAATTCTTGATGTTTCAGACGTGTTTTCTCCGGTAAGTTGATGTAAATACAATATTTTTTGCCATTGTGAAGCTTTAGCTGACTGTTCTGTACCAGTTTATAAACATTAATACTTCATGTTAAATTACTAGTTGTGTTTTAACTGCAGCTAGTTCTGCCATCATGACTGGTTTAAATTGATGTATTTCTGTCTAATTCAGCGTTTAAAAATATTCAGTACAGCTTAAATTTGAAAGTTTATTTTCTTAAATTATTTTATGGTAATTCCAGTTACTGAAATCTTAACTAGAAAATACTTAGCCTTTTTTTCTGAGAGATTGATGTTGTTTAATTTAGTTCAAATTATAGATACTTCGTCAAAGACTGCAGCATAAATTGTTGAATCAAGATGTTTGAATAAAATTATTTTAACACCATAACCTTCACAAATTGGTATTTACTGCAGGACTGTTAATTTAAATGTGTTTTATATTATTTGTTTAGCGTATGATAATCATGGGTCAAGTTCAGATTAGACTCTCTTTCAAGACAGAACAAGAAATAAGAATTATTACAAAGAATATATCAGCATCAATAAACTGTAGAACTGTAACAGTTTTTAATTAAATTTTCACATTCATGTCCATCTTCATCTTTTCAGATTGACTGAGCGATGGGCTAAGAAATGACACCAGGTTGGTGGAACTGGTCAGTCCTCAGAGAGATGGAGCTGGTACGTTAATGGTGAATTGGAGTTGACTGGTTGATGGGGAGGCTGTCAAAATAAAAATCTAATTAAAGTGATTAGAAATTAGTTTTTCAAATATCAAATGCAAGCCTTGCAACAACTTTGTCTGAAATTTACTGAGGATGCCAAGACTTATGTATAACTATAACTTATGCATAATCAGTGAAATTAAATAATTGTAAGGGACATACAAATCCCTCCAAGCATACCATCCATATGTACATGTGTTGAAGCTGCACTGGGTGGTGTGGCGTTTTCAAATGATAGCCCAAGCACCTCCATGGCAACAATCAAGGTGTTTGGTGGGGGCTTGCTTGTTGTGGCACAAGATGCTGTTTGTTTTTTCTTCATGTTTTTTGTCTGGCTTTTACTTCCAAGATGCCCAGCATTGCACAAAATTGTAGAGTGATACTAGTTTATTTCCTTGCACATTTCTTTGACAGTTAAACATTTTGAGCCCTGATTGAACATGTTTTGTGTGCAGATTATATTTACATCACTCAGTTTATGTTGTTGGGATGATGATGTAATTAATAAACAATATAAACAGTAGTAAAGTACTTTATTAAAGCTTGTTTTACATTTTACATATTTTATAATACAGTAAATTGTTTGGTAATTTATTTTTGCACAATTAACACTTATTTTGTCACCTGTTACAGTAATCACAGTAAAAGCATTACAATATATTTTAACCCTAAAATATCCCGAATCATTAAAAAAAAAAAAATTGTATTCGATAAATAAATAAGTAGAGAGCACAACCCCCCCAATGTTAGACCTAAAGTTACGCCCCTGGTTTACATTCATTACTACTACTATTACTACTTCATTATTACATCCCGGGTACTAGTAAAATGCATGCTAGTGTGAACGTCCGCCTTTATTCAGCAGGCATCCCCAAGGCTGCTTTCTACTGAGTGTTAGAAAGGACAGCCTGAGTGACATCACACACAGTAACTGTAATGCTTTGCAAACGTGTTCATTGAGCTCTAGTTCGCAGCAGCACAGATGTCTGCAACCGGTATGCCCTTGAACAGTGACCACGAGGTGGCCAAGCCCCGAGTGGAGTGAGCGCACACTCCAGAGGGCACCTGTTGACCTTTGCTACTGTACGCCCTTTTTAAAGCCTCAGTCACCCCGTGTGAGAGGCGCTGCTTTGATAGGGCCTTTCCCGTAGCTGGTGCAGCAGAGCACACAAACAGTTGATTTGTTTTTCTCCATTCAGCTGTTCTCTGCATGTAAGCGCTCAAAGCTCTCACAGGGCAGAGAGCCTGTAGCCTTTTCGGTTCCTGAGTGAGGACAGGAGCAGGTGGAAAAGAAGAGAGATCAAAGTCTAGCTTCTGGGGTTCAGAGTCAAGACCTTAGGGATATACGCAGGATTGGGCCTTAGGGTGACCTTTGACCAGTCAGGGGCAAACCTGGTACACATTGGATGTACAGACTAAGCGTGGAGATCACCCACACGTTTCGCCGAGCAAAGAGCCAGTAGTAGAGCGGACTTATAAGATAATAAATCTATCTTAATCTCGCTCAGTGGTTCAAATGTGGGATCACAGAGAGCTCTTAAGACCAGAGTAAGATCCCATCCGGGGATCAAGATCCTGCTGGGGGGTCTCTTCCTTAACACGCCCTTCATAAATCTTATTATGAGCGGATGCGCGCCAGGCGCCCTGCTCCCCCAGCCCTCATGACAAGCTGAAATGGCTGATAAAAACACCTTAAAGCTGAACTGACATCATCTTGTAACTATGCATCATATTGCACTACATATATATGTTTTATCATTCAACTATGTTCGTTTTTGCAAACAAACTTATAAATATATTTAATTTTGATTTAAATTTGATTTTAAACTTTGCGCCGTGTTTATTCATGGGAAATCCGATTTCACGCGAACGCAGCATATGTGACGTAACGAGACGTAGAAGCAGCCTGCGTCTGTCAGCAGCTTGCATGCAGCTCGCCTTTTTTTCGTTTTTTTTGTTGACAAATGCTGTTACCGGCACGTTATGTCGCCTTTGGGTGTTCTAATATCATCAGTGAACAAGTGAGCTTTTTCACTTTCCCAAAAGAAGAAATACTTCGTTTGGGAATGGAATAAATAAAGCTGCCACCCCCCCACCCCGGAGCCTCCTCGCTTCCTGATAAGGTAAAAATCAAATAGATACGGGTGCAGACCTAAATTAGAACCTGCTGTTTCTTGTTCATCTAACTTTCTGCTTTCCAAACTAAAGACATGTAGCTCAAATATTCACTTAGATTGATAAATTCGTCTGGTTTTAAATAGTCCGTCCTAATAAGTAAATGCAAAAGCGCGGAGCCCTCTACATCTCGTTACGTCAAACATGCTGTGTTCGCGTGAAATCGGGTTTCCCATGAATAAACACGACGCAAAGTTTAAAATCAATTTTAAATCAAAATTAAATATATTTATGTTTGTTTGCAAAAACGAACATAGTTGAATGATAAAACATATATATGTACAGGTAGTCCCCGACTTACGAGCGCTCTAACTTACGAGGATCCGGACTTACGAGCTGGCCAATTTTTGGAAAAAACGCAAAAAATACTGAGTTTTTCTGTGTTTTTTCACCACAGTTCGTTAGCTAAACATGTGGACACACGTTTCCGATCATTTTTATGCACTCATAAGCAGTTTTTCGATGAAAAACGAGTGTTTGTAGTCGCGCTAGCAAAACCGTTCCAACTTACGAGCGAAATTCCGGACTTACGAGACACGTGGCGGCCGTTCCAAGTTACGAATTTTCGCTTTACGAGCGCCTCGGAGGAACGGAACTCGCTCGTAAGTCGGGGACTACCTGTAGTGCAATATAATGCATAGTTACAAGATGATGTCAGTGCAGCGTTAATGGTTGAGAAAGAACAACCTTTCTCCAGCAGGTCCTGAAGAAAACGTGAGGAGCTGGGCCAAGTCACATGAATAAGAAATAATATTTCTTTCCGTGCACCAAGCTTCAAAAATCCGCCATTTCCTGGCGTAAAGAGACTGTGTTGACATAGCTCATGCGTTTTGAATGGTAATTACCATGTTCTCGGGCAGGCCTGAGGCCACTAGTTTGTTCCTCTCCGCCACCAAGCTACAAAAAACAAAAAAACGTTACTGACTAAATAACGTAAAAGTAAAGCAGTTCCCTAAAAGTCCAACAGATGGCAGCAACGCGCCATGCAAAATAAAACACACAGTTTACAGGGCACCAAGACTGTCAGCAGGCATTCGACACCCTACGTAGGTCCTTGACAGAGTCCCCGGTCCTTGCCCCACCAAACCCCAACCTGCCATTTGTCTTGGACACAGACGCCAGTAACGTGGGACTGGGAGCAGTATTGTCGCAGGTTGGACCCAATGGTGAGAGAGTAGTAGCATACTACAGCCGGATCCTGAATAAGAGTGAGCGACGCTACTGTGTTACACGGCGAGAGCTACTGGCAGTGATGGCGGCGGTAAGACATTTTAAGTACTACCTGTGTGGCACACCATTCATTATCAGAACAGACCATGCTGCCCTCCAGTGGCTGATGTCGTTCAGGGAGCCCGAGGAGCAGGTGGCTCGTTGGCTGGAGGAGCTCCAGGGCTTTAATTTCACTGTGGAACAGAGCAGGAGCACGCCATTCCAACGCGGATGCCCTTTCTCGCCGCCCATGTGCTGCAGCAGGCTGTCGTCATTGTGAAAAGCAAGAGGAGAAGGAGCTCACAGCAACAGATGGCACAGCGCAGCTCTCGTGCAGGGTGCTCCAAGTGGTGGATGTGACAGAGTGGAGGACAAAACAGGAGCAAGATACCGACCTGCTGCCAGTCCTACAATGGCTCGAGGGCGGGCAGCGTCCCAACTGGGATGAGGTCACTGGGCTTTCTGTTGCCACAAAAGGATTGTGGGCCAAGTTTGGTACTCTGAGGCTGAGTGAAGGGGTGTTGCAGCGTGCCTGGAAGGATCCGGCCACTGGGGAGGAGAGGTGGCAGGTTGTGGTGCCGAGATCGCTGAGGTCAGCGGTGCTGGGAGCCAGTCATGGAAGCACAGGCTCTGGGCACTTTGGTGTCACCAAGACCCTGCGCCGCCTCCGCCAAGGCTACTACTGGGGCCAGCAACGGAGGGATGTAGAAGACTTTTGCCGCAGCTGCTCCTGCTCCTCGCACAAGGGGCCGCTGGACCAGTCCCGCGCCCAGCTTCAACAGCAACCAGCGGGGGCACCGATGGAAAGAGTGGCTGTGGACATCATGGGCCCGTTTCCGCACACTGATAAGGGAAACCGCTATGTACTCACCGCCATGGACTATTTTACTAAGTGGCCGGAGGCATATGCCATCCCAGACCAGGAGGCCGAGACTGTGGCTGACACATTAGTGGAGGGGATGTTCAGCCGGTTTGGGTCAGCAGAGACCCTTCACAGCGATCAGGGTCGAAACTTTGAATCCAGGGTGTTCACTGCCATGTGTGAGCGCCTGGGGATTCAGAAGACTCGCACCACCCCGCTCCACCCACAAAGCGATGGCCTGGTAGAGAGGTTTAACAGGACACTGGCCCAGCAGCTGGCTATCCTAACCTCGGAACACCAGAGGGACTGGGACACCCATCTACCCCTCATTCTCATGGCCTACAGATCAGCAGTCCAGGACTCAACTCAGTGCACACCTGCCCTGCTCATGTTGGGAAGGGAGCTGAGGACCCCTGCGGAGCTGGCTTTTGGAAGGCCCCCTGACGCTCCAGAGGCACCACCAGGTCCAGACTATGTGAGGAAACTACAGGACCGGTTGGAGTCAGCACATTCCTTTGCCCGGGACCAGCTGGCAAAGGCGGGACTGCGCCAAAAGAGAAATTATGATGTCACCACTAAAGGAAGACACTTCCTTGCTGGGGAGCTGGTGTGGGTCTTCAGCCCAAAGAGGAAAAAAGGTTGTTGCCCCAAACTGGACAGCAGCTGGGTGGGGCCCTGCAGTGTTCTGGAACAAGTGGGGGAGGTGGTCTACAGGGTGCAGTTGCCCCCTAGAGGCAGGAAGGTGGTCTTGCACAGGGACAGAATGGCTCCCTATAGAGGACATTCCTTCCCCGCTTTCCTGGAAGGACGTGTGCAAGATCCTCGTGCCCATGTACAGTTGGACTCGCAACAGGAGCTGTCTTCACCTCCTGTCCTTACACCTCCTGTCCCTACACCTCCTGTCCCTACACCTCCTGTTGCCTCTCGGAGGCCCAGGAGGCAACGCCAACTGCCTCCCCGCCTTAGAGACTGTGTTGTTCCCTCGAGGACGAGGAACTTTTTGTTGGGGGGGCAGTGTAATGATCCTTGAAGAGTCATGTTAAGTGTTAATTGTTCTTGTTACACTGTTACTGGTTCTAAAATGCTGCGTTCCAGTTGCCTCGGAAGTCGAAATTACGAACCCGGAATGACGTCATTTCCGAGTTGAATGTGTTCCAGTTAGCTTGTCGGCACGATGACGAAAACAAGATGGACGCCCGCTACAAAGCTGTTGTTGTTCTTGCTTTGTTGGATTATAAAAAGGTTTCCAGACCAGCAGCGAAGTTGAAAAGCAATTCTGAGGCTCTTGAAACGTTAACCAGGTATGTTGTTTTAACCAGTAGTTATTTTTTTAAATAAATAAGCTTATTTTTGTTAATTATGGTCTTGAGGCTCTTACATCTACTTTATAGTTTTAATTCGATCTCTTTTAGGATTATAGCAGCAGTACAGAAGTTATCATTAGATAAATAAAGTCAGAAAGTGCTGAACATTGTTTTTCTTTTCTTTTTACTACCTCAAACCATTAGCAGACGTTTTTACGGTTTATTGTTAAAATTGTTATTAAACTTCAATCAATCAAAACTTTATTTCAGACTCATATGGTCCATAGTAACAAAACAATTTAATTTCTTTGTATTTTAGGATGCTGCTGATACACACAAACCTACGGACACATGGAATAATCATGAAGACTATGGGAGGTGATGCTGAACATGGATGACAACACGTTTGTGCGTCATTTCAGAGTCAACAAGACCCAGTTCACATCTGTAATGATGCAGCTGCAGGAGAAAGGCATAAGGAAGGAGCACTGTCAAGGTGCAGCACCAGTCCCTGTAGAAAAGAAGGTCCTGATGTTCCTGTGGTACATGGCCAACCAGAACAGCTTCAGGGAGATGTCTGACAAATTTGGTCTCGCAGTCCTCAGCACACAGGATCATCATGGAAGTACTGAAGGCCATTTTGCACAATGGGACACACCTTCATCCCCTGGCCTAACGAATTGATGTTGTGGTGATGATTGTCATGGCAGCCTGCCTTCTGCATAACCTCTGCATTGGGGCTTCACCAGTGTGTCAGGATCACCCAAACGGCTGTCCAAGGCAGGATGAAAATGACTAAATTACTCGTTACTGTGATGTGTGGATGCTGTACTTGTATTAGCTTGTCATAACTTGTCAAAAAATGTTCTAGTGTTGTTATAGTGCTGTTTTGATTAAATGTGTTTATCTGACATGCCACTCTCTCGCTGTCATTTATATCTGTGTGGATAAACCACGCCAAAAACATAAGCTGGTATAGGTAAACACATTTTACAGCTTCAAAAACCAGCTGCAAAACTTAGTTTCCCACAACAATAACACCTGCTTAAAAGTCAGTGCTTAAATAAAGCATTTCTATGTAGTAATTTTAAAACTCTGCCCGATGGTGTGCAGAACATGAGAGCACTAGTTTCTCTGCAAGTACATCGGTTTCCAAAAATATTGATGAAAAACTGCAGTGCATCATGACAAATTGTCGTGTTTGAATACCAGAGGTGTTCCTCTTTTACAATGAATTTACTTTCATTCTAAATAGTTTCTTTTCATTACCTGCTTTCCTTTATTCTACTGAAAAACCACGCTTATTGTGAAGTAAGACAAGAATTTGTGCATTTGTTATTTCAAATTGTTTTTAATAACGTATGACAACAAGGCACAGGTACAATTTGAGGTCTGAGGTCTCAGTAAAATGAGCTACCAGCTAAAACTAAATCAAAATAACTAACTTCACAAAAATCTTACTTAGTAATGTTGGACACAAAGACACTGTTCCAGTAGCAGCTGGCAAAATGCACCGAATAGAAAATGACAGTTTTGTGCAAATTAAAATCTGTAATCTCTTGTTTCACATTTTATCTATCAGCTGGGTCATCAGTCTGCTCTCCTCTGTGCTCTGCAAATTGGACTCCTCTGAAATGCAGAAATCAGAAGTAATTTTAATACACATACAAGTTCATTGTTTACAGTAAGTACTACATGTAATGGTGTTCCTATTGCTGTCTTACCTGCTGTAGAGTCGTTGAGTTGCAGTAACTGGACTTGTACAGTTCAATTTTCATCAATAAAATATGTCAAGGAGTCACCATTCCTCTGGAACAATTAGGGACCAGGGAAACGGGTTTGTCTGCTCGGGTCCAGGAACATGTTCATCTTCATGTTGACATAAACTGCAAAGAAATATACACATGGTTAACAACAAATCACAGATGCCAGTAACTCACAAAACTAACCCACAATAATAAGTATAAATAAGGTCGATTTTCACTCTCTCACACACACACCAACACACAGACACACACAGCTGTGGATGGACAGAATGGTTTGGGTTTCAAGTTTTGCATTTTTTTTAAACAAAATAATTGATTCTGTTAAACTGGATTCCCACCCTGACAAATGGTAAATGGTAAATGGAGCTTATTTATATAGCGCTTTCCAGCCCCCTGTGAGGAGCCCCAAAGCGCTTTACAATACCAGCCATCCACCCATTCATACACACATTCATACACCGGTAGCGGCAGACTGCCATGCAAGGCGCCATCCAGTCCTACCGGGAGCAACTTGGGGTTAAGTGTCTTGCCCAGGGACACAACGACACATGGTGTGGGGAACCGGGATTCGAACCTCCAACCTTCCGATCGGGGGACGACTGCCATTACCACTACACCACGGCCACCCACTGACAAGCCAAGATAAATCTTGATAGACCTTTTAAAAACAGTTTATGGTGCAAAACATTAGCTAAAAACACATGTAAAGGTGAACAAAGAACAACGAGGTTGACTCCACAGGTTGACTCCACATTATTATCTAAATTTATTAGGATTTTTTGTAGCTTTGTAAAGTTTTAAAGTTGTGTAATTTTTATTATTAATAAAAATTACAAAACTACTACAGGCATGAACAATCTGCTCACAGACTCATGTTCGTGCTGCTGTTCGGCATATTGCTTTTGTACTACTAGTGCTTTGTGTGTATTTAATTAACAAAGTCCATGCTCAGTGTCATTTTTAGTTATCATTTTTCTTAGTTCATCTCTTGGATTTTATTACAGTTTTTCTTTTACATTTTATTGCTGGATGTAACTGGGACCCTGTGTACAGCACATAATCTAGTTTCACCACGTGTGGTGCAAACAACAATAAACTCTGAGTACAGTACTACAAAAAAGAACAAGTATTTTCCATAAGCCAAGGGTTTAGTACCATTTTTTTAAGTTTGAACAAACTAACAACTAACTAACTAACAACTAAGTTTTAACAAGCTAACAAACCATTGCAATAGTCCAGTCTAGACATGACAAATGCATGAACCAGTTTTTCTGCATCATTTTTAGATAAGATGTTTCTAATTTTAGTGATTTACGCAGGTGGAAGAAGGTGGTTCTAGTAACATTTTTTAATGTGGGGGATAAAAGACATGTCCTGATCAAAAATTACACCAAGATTTTTAACATTAGAACTGGAGGCCAGATTAATGGCATCTAAGTAGAATGAAAGACTGAAAAATTCATTCCTAAGATGCTCAGGTCCAAAAACTAAAACCAAAGTCTTATCTGTGTTCAAAAGGAGAACATTTAGGGTAATCCAGCTTTTTTTTACTTTAAAACATGCTTGTAGTCTACGTAGCTGATTGGATTCATTCATGGACAAATATATTTGTGTATCAAATTTAAAAAGAAGTTTTTCCCCTTCTTTTATGTGATCTTATTAGCATCTACACTCCAGTAAGAGCACTGCGGTCTATTTCTCTTTGATGTCCCCAGATCTAGAATGAAATCCAGAGGTGATCGGGCTTTTGCAGTTGCTGCTCCAAAGCTGTGGAACAGTTTAACTGAGAAATTAAAGATCGCTCAGACTGCTGAGACTTTCAACTCTTTGCTCAAGACTCATCTGTGTTCCTTGGCATTTGATCCATGCAGAGTCTGAGAACAAATTTTTAGCAGATTTTATTGTTGTTGTGTGTTGTATTGTTAACTATATTATGTTTTAGTGGCACTAGATGCATTTTACTCTTTTATTTTTATCTGTTTTAATTGTAAAGCACTTTGGTCAGCTTCTGTTGTTTTATGTGCTTTATAAATACAGGAAGCCCTCGAGTTACGTCAGGGATTGGGACCTACGGGTGTGACTTAGGTCGATGTTGTCGTACCTCGCGGACCAAAAACACCTGCCTGTCGTAGGTCCGCGTTTCTGACATAGGTCGCGGCTATACCGCTAACGGAGCGCCGCACACATATTTAATGGCATGAGACTGAACAAGCAGACATACTAGGCCATAAACATGCACAGAACTGTACAGTAAATGAATACAGTACTGTACAATAAATAAAAAATATAATGTCTTACTTTGAGCTGGTCAAAGCCTGCCTTCGTCTTTTAGCATCAGCTCGCACCCGTCCGAGCTCCCCCAGCTTCCTTACGCTCCACACGCACACACGTGGTCAAAACTGTTTAAAAGAAGGACTGTTAGCTTCTTAACTTCATACATTTGGAGCCAGAAAAAAAAAACTTACTGAAAGCCGTTTCTCCGCGATGTTCCTCCATCCAAAACAAGCTCGGCGTTAGCTACGGTTAGGCCCCGCCATTAGCAGCAATGGTTAGCATGTCAGTTCATTCAAAAAGGCTGTCGGCTTTGTATCTCCGCGTTAGCTCGGTGTCCCCCGACTGCCAGGCGGACATTTGCGGCGAGCTCCCGGCCGCAGATGGCCCCTCCGCGGCATGTCGGCTCGGTGTCTTCGCCTGTGTTAGCTGCTCTGTTAGCTGCTGTCGTTAGCATGTCGGGCGGCGTTGTGGGAGTGATCGTCGGCTGCTTCTCCGGGCCTGAGACGTCCACAGAGTTGACCGAGTGTTTCCAGCAAATTTATCTGTAGGCAACCCTGATCGGACACACAGTCCTCTAAAGCCAGCTGACAGGAGCATCTAGCGGTAGGGAGGAGAGGAGCAAAAAGAAATGCGACTTGCTTTGCCGAGAGCGGAAGTAAGAAGTTGATAGAGAAGTACAGAGAGGGTCAGAAAGAACTCCATTGTGTGTTTGTGGATTTAGAAAAAAGCACATGACAGGGTGCCAAGAGAGGAGGTGTGGTGTATTGCATGAGGAAATCTGGAGTGGCAGAAAAGTATGTTAGACTGGTACAGGATGTATGAAGACAGCAGGACAGTGGTGAGATGTGCTGTAGGAGTGACAGATAGCTTCAAGGTGGAGGTGGGAGTGCATCAAGGATCGGCTCTGAGCCCCTTCTTGTTTGCTCTGGTGATGGACCGACTAACAGATTAGGTCAGGCAGGAATCCCCATGGACTATGATGTTTGCAGATGACATTGTGATCTGTGGTGCGAACAGGCAAAGCTGGGCAACGCTAACAAAAAAATTAGTTCCACAACTTCTAAAACGCTTATTAATTTTTTTAGGTCCACAATTTCAAAAGCACAAATGTCTTATGAAAATTAGGGGAAGCTAATTTAAACCGCTATTTATATTCAATATTGTTTCAAAAAACAAATAGTAATTTATTTTTGTTGCGCAACCGAAAAATAAATTAAACCAATTCCAAAATTCTATATGAAACCGGGATAAATGCAGCACACGAAGCTTCAAATAGAAGGGGTTCTTTATTCTCAAAAATAAACTATTCCCTCGGAGTTATGTATAAAAAAACAAGAAAAAGTCCGTGTTTCGAACGGCAGCAAGCCTTAGCTTCAAATAAAATGGCGGACCGACAACACGGTTAGCACCCAACAGAGTAGCATGCAGCTGCACGTAACAGCTGAAATCTAACAGCGTGAAAGCTAATGCATAACAAACGGCAGCGGCACTCGAACACTTGGATTCTCTTTTCACGTGGCCAGAGTTGTCTCCTTCTCCAAGTCTCAGATAAAATGTTCTTCTCTTCCGTTTTTACCAGTCCGTGCTACCGTACATAAACAAAGGGTTTCTTTCTCTATTTCCGGTCCTTTTAGACCTCTCTGTACCAACAGCACCACATGCTGACAAAAACAAGAATTACAACCATAGGTGAAATTAAAGCAAAACATGGTTTTTAAAATACATTTGACATGTACCCATTTTTCACCTGGTTACATTCTCCCCTGCTTAAATGTCATCGTCCTCGGTGACAAAGCAACTGCTTTTTACCTCTTTTAAAGCTTCTCTAAAAAAAAAAACACAGAACCTAAGCTTGCAATAATCTGTGAAGCCATTTATGAGTTCATTTCTGGCCCCAACACTGACCTAGGTTGGTGATGTGGGTTTGGGTGTTTCCCTACATTCACTCTTCTACTCCTGCGGGGAGCAGGTGTGTGAGCTTGTCTAACGCCAGGAGGAGACACTGGAATCTCACCCAGTTGGTCAATATCGCCTGCTTCATTGTCAACATGCTCAGTCTCCCTCTGTTCAATCACAGGAAGTTCACATTCGGAAGTCAACGGAGTCTCTGCTCGCTTCTGAACACTTTCACCACTAGGACAATTTTCTACACCTGAACCAGGATTTAAGTCAAAAGAAACCTCTTCAATGACTATACCCCCATCATACTCATCAGATGAGGCAGTGTGTGATTCAGTAGTATTTGTCTGTTTGGCTACAGTGTTCTCACTGTGTCCCTGGTTTGTGTCTGGCACATGGACACATGACCTGATGTCAGCCCTGTTAACCGTTTTTGTAGGCCCTCCCTCTGCAGGTCGTACTATGCAAGTTGTGCCTACTACGTCTACGAGTTGGTAAACAACTGGACTCCATGCATCCTGAATTTTGTTACGACCAGCTGGTCTGTGTCTCAGGTAAACATACTCTCCAACCTCAATCGAAGGACAGTACACTTTGTGACTATGCCGAGCAACGCGTTTCGCAGCTTTCTGCTCTGCATACTCTTTTGCTCTTTCATGTGCCTCTTTGAGTCTTTGCTGATGCACAGCAAGCCAATCAAGATTTTTATCAGGAGAACTTTCACGCGCAAGCAATGCATCGACAGGAAGATGTGGTTCTACTCCATAGAGCAAGAAGTAAGGGGAATATCCGGTAGTCGCATGTGGAGTAACATTGTACGCATAAACCAGCTCAGGTAAATGTTCAGGCCAACGCCTCTTTTTGTCAGGTGGAAGGGTGCGCAACAGTTCATGCAGAGTGCGGTTAAAACGCTCACACTGGGCATTTCCTGTCGGGTGATGGGGTGTTGTACGTGTTTTTTTCACACCATACATTCTACAAAGTTCAGCAATAACCTCCGATTCAAAGTTACGGCC
>JBBPBX010059502.1:9733-21749 GCA_038048925.1 Garcialebias charrua
TATATATATATACATTATATATGTATGTATGTATGTATATATATATGTATATGTGTGTGTGTGTGTGTGTGTGTGTGTGTGTGCGTGCGTTACTTTGACCTAGTCAGATTATTCCTCTCATGTTGTAAGGTTATAATCCCAGGTGAACAATAGCTCTCTCTCAGCTTTTGCAAGTTTTATTCAACTCTGTTATGAAAGTTATACAACTCTGGCAGCCATCATTTTCTTGCAGTTAGTTCTGCATGGAGCCTGGCAGTGGTGAGAGAGGGTGTTTACATAACAGAAAAAAAAAACTGAACCAGCATGCATGAGCATTTTCCCAGAATGCACTCTGTGAAGGCAACGAGCAGTGGTGGGATGTAACTAAGTACTGTACTGTACAAATACTTTGTTACTGTACTTAAATACATTTTTCATGCATCTGTACTTTACTTAAGTAGAATTAAAGTCAAAGTCAAAAAAGTCAAAGTCAACTTTATTGTCAGAACTGCAATATGTACAGGACATACACAGAATTGAAATTGCGTTTCTCTCAGTCCCTCGGTGCAACAGTAACTATTTAAACATTGAAACACTGAAACATATAATAATAGACATAAGCATAAAATAGTAAAGCTTATGGTGTGCTCACACCGAGCAGCGTTTTTACCTTCAAAGCTTCCAGCCTCCATGTAAAGTCAATGGTGGACGCACTTCCAGGCACCTCCTGGCGTCTGGCGTCAGGTCGCGTGCGTGTTGAGCGTGCTGAGTAGCGTTTTTTCGTGCACGTGAACCGGCTTCCACCTCCAAACCGAGCATTCAACATGTTGAAGATTTCGCGGTTCAAACTTTCAAACGCCGCTCAACTCCACCTGATTGGTTGGTGTGTCAACCAATCAGGGAGAGTCGGGGGGCAGAAGAGAGGGGGCAGTGGGAGAGTCCCTATGTGACGCGGAAACGAGGGTGCGCGCGCACTATGTGACGTATTGTTTGTCGGAAAAAAAAAGAAAAGACTCGCGAGCTCGTGGACTATGGAAGAGAAACTCATTGTAGCTGTGTGTTCGCGACAATTCCTTCATGACCAGTCAAGTCTGCTCGACAGAGACGGAAATAAAAGGCTCCTCGCCTGGCGGAGTGCAGTGACACCGGTAAGCTCCTCCCACACCCCGACGCCACAGTCACGAAGCCGCCGCAACACTACAGTTTGGACAACGCTGGGTAGCGCGTCCACTTGCGTGCGTGAGGAGCATTTTGGAGGTTCAAAACGCTGCTCGGTGTGACTGTACCATAACACTGTCCTGAGTTTTTGCATAGTGGTACACGAGTATGAAAATTTACACCAACTCTAAAACTAAAACTAAAACACTAAACATTTAATGAACATAATACTGTCCTGAGTTTTTGCATACTAGTATAGAAAAAGTATTTTTTTTAAAAAGTATAACTATAAAATAAACTAAAGGTTCTAGCATTGACATTTGCAAAGTGGCAAAGCAGCATATGAGTTAATGTACACAGTAGTATGTATGAGGTAGTAGTTGATGTTGTTATAGAGGCAAAAGTGGCATATGCAGTAAGGCACATTGGGCATCCTTAAATAAGGCTGGTCAGAGAATACTGTATATGTATCAGCAGTAGTGTAGATATAAAAGTAAGTAGTGTAAATGTAAACAGTAGTAATAAATGTAAGCAGTAGTAATAAATGTAAACAGTATTAATAAATGTAAACATTGAATGTAACCAGTAGTATGTAAACAGAGAATGTAAACAGTAGTATGACTATAGGCAGTGATGTAATACAAACATTAGTGCAAATATGAGAAGTAGTGCAAATTGAATGAGCACATGACCGAGAGTACTTTTACTTGTACTCCACAACATTTTACATGAAGTATCTTTCTACTACACTACATTTCTATAATGTGTTAAGTTACAAGTTACATTCACATTGCAGTTTTTTGATTTGTCATCAGTTTGAAAGTAACTGATGTCAGGAGGGGAGTTGGTCCATTGAATCACTGAAAAGTGGACAGGTAACATTAGGCCCACCTTCAAGAAGAGCTGGACCAATGATGTATATTCTAGTATATATGTCATTGAGCTGGGAGCACCCAAAGCACCACTAAAGGCCCCGGCAGAGCTCTGCGTAAGGCAGTACGCCGCACTACGCCGTACGTACGCAGAGGCACAAGCGTAGCCCCGCAGGGAACGAAAGCGCAAAGCTCAAATTTTACGACTGCGTACGTGATGCGCGTTGTCTCACAATAAACTGCCCGGCACCGGACTGTTTTGTATGTGACACAAATGAATTAAATTCCCCTTCTTCATCGCTGATCTGGACTTTTCTTTTGTTTTTTTGCCAAAAGTCAAGTAATCGCTTCCTCCTCCGTTAACTCCATGACTGAAATGAATGAATTTGTCGCGAGCGAATAATAACTCATGTCCTACCTGGCTGCGGGACGTTCTCAATATTTCCTGGTGGGCTGTGGGCTGCAGGATCAGGGCTCCCTGTTTTTATTTTTATTTTTTAGAACTTTTTATTAACGTACAAAGTTTAGAAACACCGCAGCGGCTGCAGCCAGCCAGCTCATGCCTTTTTTTTTGGTCTCCCACTCGACCTGTCAATCAATTCAGTTGGCGTGTCAGCAAAAGACCAATCAGCGACCTCAGTTTGTCCCGTAAGTAAACGCTCTGCGCGCAGCGGCTCAAATTACGACAAGGATTTGGAGCGAAAACGCGAGCATTTAACACGAGAACGAACGCAGAGCTGTGCCAATGAACGCGTGCGCACAGAATGCGCGCGTAGAGCGGCGTACAGGCCGTACACAGAGCTCTGCCGGAGCCTTAACACACCCAAAATGGATTCCACCACAGAGATTCAGCCAGAAGATACACAACACCCATGGCCTTATTGAAAGACTATTGAAATATTATTGAAAGACTATTGAAAGATTATTGAAAGACTATTGAAAGACTATTGAAAGACTGTTCAGTACAGCAGGGCAGACTTTCTCTCCCTAAAGAGCCAGACTGGACAAAAAAAAATTTGAAAACCAACTTCTTCTGAACTTGAACAATAAATGTTTGCTACAATATTAAAACGTGTCAGTTCATGGGATGTTAGGAGACTATAGATGTCTCGACACTCGGGTCTACGTTTTGAAAATGGTGTCAGGGAGTTAAAATATTTTTCACTAATGATCCATTACAAGGTTGACTAGACAGTATTTTAACTAGAGTTGAAGACAAACTGGAGTTGAATTTATC
This sequence comes from Garcialebias charrua, assembly GCA_038048925.1. NCBI lineage: Eukaryota > Metazoa > Chordata > Actinopteri > Cyprinodontiformes > Rivulidae > Garcialebias > Garcialebias charrua. The sequence goes on from JBBPBX010059502.1 coordinate 12,980, forward strand.
AGATATTCCTTTGATGTTAGGTCTAATGCTCCTTTTTTCAGGCAGACAACATTCACTTACCTACCGTAAAAGTTTTTACTGCAGTTAAAATGACACATTGGTTTTGTTTTGTGTTAAATCAAAACTTTCAAAGATATAATCATTCCTCTTTCTTATTTTGCTTGATGACATTTAACTCTGCAAGTCATTCCTGAAATTCTGACACACAGAATCACAAGTCTAAGTGTGAACTGTGTCACAGAGTAAACACAATAAAAACATGCACTATCTGCAGCATTGTTCATTAAAATGGCCCAACACTATTAATAATAATAATAATAATAATGAATTCAATTTATAATGCACTTTTCATTAATACAAATCTCAAAGTGCTACAAAGTGTAACAAAGCAAAGATCAAAATAAAACAAGTGATAAAATCAAATAAAATCAATAATAATATCGACTAAGATCAAAGATAAAATCATGTGGATGCAGATTAGGCTTGCTTAAAAAATAAATAAAATAAAACAAGTGATAAAATCAAGTAAAATCAATAATGATATCAGCTAAGATCAAAGATAAAATCATGTGGAGGCAGAATAGGCTTGCTTAAAAAGAAAGGTCTTTATGCTGCTTTTAAAGTCAACCAGTGACTGTGGAGCTCTCAGGTCGTCAGGGAGGGAGTTCCACAGGCGGGGGGCAGCCACACAGAATGCTCGGTCTCCCATGGTCCTCAATTTGGTCCGAGGAATATGAAGGAAATTACTGTTCTGTGACTATTAATGTATTACAGAAAATATACCTACAGTAGGAATACGTAATGATATTGTAGACCATTGCATTAGGTAATACATTCAGCAAGTACTTTTACTTTAATACTTTAAGTATTTTAAAATCAAGTACTTGTTTACTTTTACTTAAGTAAAAACATTAATATGGTACTTCTACTTTTACTAGAGTACACTTTTGACTGTTTATTTGTACTTTTACTTAAGTACAGTGTTTGAGTACTTTCTCCACCACTGGCAACGAGAGTCACATTATAGGAACCTCTTTGCATCGGTGTGTGAAGTGTACAATGAGAAAGCACCAAGATGTCGAACAGTCCTAGAAGGATCCATACCGCTCTGGCCACAGCTCTTCCTCCCACAGGGCATGAAAGAGAAAGACGGAAGTCTCGTGATGCTTTCTTTTTTCAAATCGAATCACATCAAGTGGTTAGATTAGATTAGATTAGTTTCTGACAAATTTACTCTATAAGACCAAAAGAACCAGTCAGCTCTCAGAGTTTCTTACTTATTTTCTAGATATGTTAATTTCTGTTGATTCAACGCAACACATATTAAATTTGGTTGTAGAGTTCAAACCTAACATCTGTTGTGTCACCCAGTCTTCTTTATTATTTCCAAACCATTAAGATCATTTATATCATTGAGCTGATGGCGCACGTGCTCCTAAAGGGATATTTCAGACGTGAAGTTCTGTGGAAACAACTGCAGGCTAAATGCTATTTTATAAACTTGTCCATCAGTGCAAGTTTTGCATTACACAGTGATTAATACAGTTATAGAGTTACTACATAAAGATGGTTGTGTAGATTTTATTTGCAGTGGAAGTTTAGGGTGAGGCTATTTCAGCTGTGTAGAGAGTGAGGTTTGATGAGTAGCTGGCCGCAGACAAGAGTCCGATTCATTCATCATTCTGTGTTCAGACACGCATGCAAAACTGGATGTTGTCCTATTTGATGGGATAGATGTAGATTTATCTTCTTTTATAAATCCGAAATAAAGCTGAATAAAGCTGAAAGGAGCACAAAACAGTTGAAAAAAACAGCTGAAATTACGTAGCTGAAGTAGATTTTTTTTTTTTTTTTTTTTGCACAAGAAAGCTGAAAGAAGTTAAACCGGATCTAAATGTGAAAGTAGAAAAAGGTTGTAAACGGATCAAAAGTTGTGAAAGATGTCAAATGAGCTCAATTCATTTTCAGTGGGGAAGAAAATGGCAGAAAAAGGCTAAATATCTCAAAAAGCTAAAGCTGCACCACCAAAAGTCATAGCAGTCATAGATAGATAGATAGATAGATAGATTTATTTGTCCCCGTAGGGAAATTAGTTTGCAACATTGTCAGCAGGCATTGACATAAAGGACATACTTATACATACATGACATTAACATCCATCATTACAGCAAAGACGTTTCAGCTCAGTAATTCATGATATGTTTGTATTATTTAATGATTTAATTGCTTGTGGTATGAAAGGAAATTTTGTTCTGTTTCTTGAGAATAAAGGAAGGCCGTACCTTCGCCCTGAAGGAAGCAACTCAAATGAAGATCTGAGGGGATGTGTGTCGTCTGCTATAATCTTGTTTGCCTTCCTCATAACTCTGTCCATGTATATCTTTTCCATACTTGGCAGAGGGGTTCCTAACAGTTTGCTGGCTGTAGTTACTATACTTCTCAAGGATTTCTTCTGAGCCTCTGTAGCATTGCCAAACCAACAGATGTTACAAAACGTTAAAATACCTTCAATAAAAGCAGAATAAAACATTTAGTCATGTCCTGAAACAGCTGAACGTACGTGGCGGGTGCAGAATCCGTCCTGTGCTGATGCTGTTCCTGCGCCAGCTTCAACTTTTAGGCCAACATCTTTGCTCCAAACCAGCACCAAAACCATTTTGGTGGAAAAGATCCTTTAGCAGTCAAAAACGAGCAAACAAATGCAGAACTCACCGCGAGGTCTACAAATACAACAGAGAAGAAAAAAAAAAATCATTATTTGTAAGCCATAATCATCAAAACAACAAGAAACAAAGTTGTGAAATATTTCACTCTGCGTAATGAATCTATGCAAGATAAGGTAAGATAGGATAAGAAAAAATAAGGTAAGATAGAACTTTATTGATCCCGCAGAAAATTGTTGTGCCAGAGTTTCAAAACAAAGGAACCACAAGGAATCACACAAGATATAAAATAAATAAAAGAGAATATAAAAATGCCAACAAGCTCAGGTCAGGTGCAGACAGAAACATTAAAGTGTTTATTGTGGTGAAGGATTAATTTTATTGTCTAATGTGTAGAAAGGGGGAGGAGTTCAAAAGTTTGATAACCAGAAGCCGTTTACGCATTGGCCAGCCCTCCCCGGCTCTCCCAGCTTCTAACCCGGGTTAGGCGTCTTCGCATTTACCTTTTCCGCCCGGGATCCACCCTTGTTCTGGAACCATCTTCACCGTGGTTCTATCGGGCCGAGCCCCGTACGGACCCAGTTTCACGTCATGTACTGCTCTCATTTGATTCGTTGTTTGCAGCAGGGGCGGGACTCATTCAAACAACCTCAGCGCGAGGGTTGAATTTCATTCAAATTTAACTACAGAAACGAGAAACCCCTAAAACAATTGTTAGCTGAATTAGTGTTTCTGAGTTAAATTTTTGTTAATAACTGATCACAAATCAGCTTATGTTACAACGTAAATAACACGAAGCGCACACCCATTTCCGCCTTTCAGCGCGACCTGAATGTCATTAAACAATAACTAATATTGTCTAACTGTTGCGCGCAGCCAGGGTTTTAAAATATAACTAATAATCTCTAACTTCTACGTGCAGCTAAAATGTTAAGAGGAGTGATTCCTATATGGGTAAGGTGGACACCTGAAAATCCAGTCCGCTGTTTAGCTCAACGCGTTAGAACACTCTCGTTTTGACCAGGAGAAGCGGGTTCGCTTCCCGCCTGGGACAAAGTTATTTTACTTTTTTTTCTTTATTCACATTTTCTTTTAAATAAAAAGGAGTTTGTTTGGTTAACACACTCCTTTTTATTTACTCCAATAAAAAATAAAAAAAAGTAAAATAACTTTGTCCCAGGCGGGAAGCTCCTGGTCAAAACGAGAGTGTTCTAACGCGTTGAGCTAAACAGCAGACTAGATTTTCAGGTGTCCACCTTACCCATATAGGAATCACCCCTCTTAACATTTTAGCTGCACGTAGAAGTTAGAGATTATTAGTTATATTTTAAAACCCTGGCTGCGCGCAACAGTTAGACAATATTAGTTATTGTTTAATGACATTCAGGTCGCGCTGAAAGGCGGAAATGGGTGTGCGCTTCGTGTTATTTACGTTGTAACATAAGCTGATTTGTGATCAGTTATTAACAAAATTTTAACTCAGAAACACTAATATATATATTTATCTGTTGTGTCTTTACTCCAACAAAGTATATTTTAAAGATGAAAGAATAATCCACTCGGTTATGGAAAAGAACGTGACTTTACTTGTCTTCAACTGATCTCAACATTACACACACAAATCACTACGCCGGCAGATCACCTCTAGGTAACCCGGCAACTAGGGGAGTGGTTCCGCTGAAGTAAATAGTTCCGCTGTAATACACTACACTCCTCCCCTTTTAGAACAATGCTACGTAACTAAAATAACATACAACATAGCTAATGCATTAAACACAACTTGTCATTCAGTTGACAAACATTGAAACACCTTCCTTTAAAAAAAAAAAATATATATATATACATTTTTTTTTAATCACACAAGTCCCATAAGTGAAACTCATAAGTCTAATATTTTCGGGGGTAGCCTGAGTCGTTCAGGGTTACGCCTGGGAACCTGTGGCGTGCTCTTGGTAGGGGGCACTTCCTCTGCAACTGTGGGTGTCACTGTGCTGAGGTCAGAGTTGGTTCCAGGATCAGGTGGACGTGCTGGTTGCTCTGGTGTCTTTGGTTGAGCATTTAACAGCTGATCCACATGGCGTCTCCAGGTATGGTCTCCAGTGTCCACCTCATACATCAGAGGGCCGCTCCTAGTGATGATCTTTCCAGGCGTCCACTTTTCCCCTCGGTAGTCACGTGCCAGAACCTGCTGTCCCACGTCGAAGCTTCTTGGCGGTTCATCCGAAAAGCTGCTGAACTGTTTGTTCTGCACTTCTCTCCTCAGGTTTGGCTTTAGAAGGTCAATGCGAGATCTGAGCCGTCTGTTCATAAACAGCATTGCAGGTGTCTGATTGGTTGTTGCATGGACAGAGTTGCGGTACACCAAGAGGAAATTGTCAATTTTGTGTTGAAGAGAGATGTCTTCTTTTATCGTTGCTTTTATGGACTTTTTGAATGTTTGTACGAACCGTTCTGCTAATCCGTTTGTTGCTGGATGGTGAGGTGCTGACTTGAAATGCTTGATACCATTCTTTTTCATGAAGTCTTGGAATTCCTCAGAAGTAAACTGTGGGCCATTGTCACTCACAATTTGTTCAGGAAGGCCTGGCAAAGATGGTTCTCAGAACAGATATAGTCTTTTCTGATGTTGTTGAGTTCATTTGGACTACTTCTGGCCACTTAGAGTGAGCGTCCACAGCTATAAGAAACATGGAGTTCATGAACGGGCCAGCAAAATCGATGTGCACTCTCTGCCAGGGTGCAGACGGCCATTCCCACGGGTGTAGGGGAGCCGGTGGCGGTGCGTTTTGAACGCTCAGGCACCCTGGACAGGTTTTGGTGATGTCCTCAATCTGTTTATCTATTCCTGGCCACCAAACGTAGCTACGGGCCAGACTTTTCATCTTCACCGTACCCACATGAGCCTCATGCAGACTGTCCAACACTCTGGTGCGAAGCTTGGAGGGAACCACCACACGTGATCCACACATCAAGGTTCCCTGGCAAACTGACAGTTGATCACGTCTTGCTGAAAACTCTGGGAAACAGGGATTTCCATGGGTAGGCCAGCCTTGTACTGTTATGTCGTACACCTTGGAAAGTGTTGGGTCATTCCTCGTTTCTCTTTGTATCATGTCATTCGTAACTGGCAGCTGGTCTACCAGTGTTGTGTAAAACATTTCTACCGGGTCACCTGTTGACGACGGTTCCTCCACAGATGTTGACAGGGGGAGGCGTGACAAACCATCAGCATTGCAGTGTTGTTTAGTTCTCTTGAACTCAATGTCATATGAGTGTGCTCCTAAGAACAGGGCCCATCTCTGTAGTCGCGCAGCTGACATCACTGGGACTCCTTTTCGTGGATTAAATATAGACACTAGGGGCTGATGATCAGTCACTAAGGTGAACCTTCGGCCATAGAGGTAATGGTGGAACTTTTTTATCCCCCATACTAGGCTAAGGGCCTCCTTGTCTATCTGTGCATAGTTGCGTTCGGCACTTGACAGGGACCTTGAAGCAAATGCAATTGGGCGTTCAAGTCCATTATCCTTTTTTTTATATTTATTTATTTATTTTTTTTATAGAGAAAGAAAGAAAAGAGAAAGTGAGACAACAAAACAACAATTATCCACAAAAAGAGCACAAGGCGAACACACCAAACCTCCGTCCACAATCCTGCAAAGCACATGACAGAACACAGCAACGAAACATACAAGCATAAAGACTGATAATATTCATGACCTTGCATTAGATTTCTATATATAAACATACCCATACCTACAAATATATAGACAGTATATATACATATATATTTATATTCATTTATATACCCATCTACATATATCTACATATACATCCCTACATCCATTTGTGTGTGGTTGTGAGCATGCATAAGTGAATAAGGTTCCTCCAATAGAACATTTAGTAGCGATTGTGAAGCATCAGAGATCTGTCCCCCCAAAGCCCGAGACAGACGAAAGGGCGATCAAAGCCCAAGACCCCAGGAAGGACCCCGAGCCCAGAGTCCCCAGGACCACCCGAACAGGACGAGCCACTCGTCCACTCCCCAGATCCGACCAAGGGGAAGAACCGGACGAACCCCACCAGGGACCACACACAATGACCCCCCGGGGTCAACAGCGACAAATACACAGGCCCCCGCCAGAGCCCGCTGCACCGACGTAGCCCCAGGGCCGGTCACCGATGCTCGGGCACCGGGGACGCCCACCCCTCAGGCCCAGACCCGACAGGACCAGAGGACCCGAGCCCCACCAGGCAGCCACCAGGCCGAGCCGACCAACGCCCAAGCGCCCAGCCCCAGATAGTGAGGGTCCCAAGCACGCCCGCAGGCAGAGGAACACCCACCAGGGGGCCACGTGGCAAGAGCGCGACACTAGGTAGCCTCAGAAGTATCAGAGAGGGGGCAGTCCAAGTCCCAGCCTGACACTTAAACATTCATACACAGACACACTCATTCAGACCCACCCTCATCCTCACCCTCAGTCATAGAAAGACAAACAATAACGACACGCTCCATTCATAATCCCGAAGCACACTCTATACCCCCCAGGTCCAAGACATGTACCTGCTCCCTACATGGGGCAGCCCACATCCAAACCCAGGAGGTAGGCCCATTCATTCTGGGGTGGAGAGTAGCAGACATCCAAGATCCGGCCCACCCCGCGCCCCGCCGACAGGACAGGACACCCGAGCCCAAGCAGCCCCAGGGGGAGCGCACTGCCAGTCCCGCCCACGGCAAACCCGCAGGCCCCGAACCCCCCCACACCCCAGCACAACCCCTGACGGCCCACCCCCAGAATGTCCGCCAGGCAACCAGGGGGGTAAGAGAAAAATAAATAAAAATATATATATATATATATATATATATATATATAAATAAATACATAAATAAATAAAATTGAAATTAACAAATCAAGACCCCGATACACACACCCCCGTCCCCAAATGTACTGTTGGTGAGTGTTGTTCTAAAGTGTACTTAAAAAGGAAAGAGAAGGAGCAAAAGCTGGCATTGTACCAGTTTACCCCCAATCAAGTCCATTATCCAACGTGTGCGACAGTACTGCTCCGATGCCGTACGGGGATGCATCACATGCTAGATGGATGGGTCTGGATGGATCGTAGTGGGTAAGTAGCTCATCAGATGTTATTAGTCTCTTTGTTTCTGTGAAAGCCTTTTCACATTTTTCTGACCAATGCCATTCCACTCCTGTCTGTAACAGTGCATTTAGTGGATACAGCACTGAGGCAAGGTTGGGTAGAAACTTGTGGTAATAGTTGACGAGACCCAGGTACGATCTGAGTTGTGACACATTTTCAGGTTTCGGTGCTTTCAGCACCGCCTCAATTTTCTCTTGTGACTTGTGCAAGCCGTGTTTGTCAATGACATGTCCGCAGTAGGAGATTTCACTTTTGAAAAACTCACATTTCTCTCTCTTTGCCCGTAGGCCATACTCATTCAGCCTGGTGAGTACTTTGCTCAGATTTTGGAAGTGAGCATCATCATCTTTTCCTGTTATGATAATGTCATCCAGGTAGCATTGTGTTCCAGGTATGTCCTGGAGCACCTGATCCATGGCCCTTTGCCAGATGGCTGGGGCTGAAGCAACACCAAACACAAGCCGATTGTATTGGTAAAGTCCCTTATGAGTGTTTATGGTTAAGAACTTTTTGCTTGACTCCTCCACTTCCATCTGGAGATAGGCTTGTGACAAGTCAATCTTTGAAAACTTCTCCCCACCAGCCAAGGATGAGAAGATGTCCTCTATTCGTGGAAGAGGGTACTGCACCGTGCGCAGCACCGGGTTGATGCTCACTTTGAAGTCCCCACATATACGCACTTCACTTTTTCCTTTCTTCATCACCGGAACAATGGGCGTAGCCCAGTCACTCCAGTCGACCTTTGAAAGAATGCCGGACGTCTCCAAATTTTGCAGTTCAGCATCTATCTTGGGACGTAAAGCATATGGCACCGGGCGCGCCTTGTGGAACCTTGGGTTAGCATCTTTGTCCAGTTCAATTTTTGCTTTTAGGTGTTTTAGTTTACCAATGCCTTTCTCAAACACGTGTGCATTAGCCTCCAATAACTGTAGCAATCTCTGCTCAAA
>JBBPBX010059503.1:5352-20440 GCA_038048925.1 Garcialebias charrua
TTTTTTTTTTTTTTTTTTTTTTCTTCTTCTTTCGGCTTTTCCCTGCGTTAGGGGTCACCACAGCGATCTAGTCGCACGAAGATTTGGCAGTTGTTTTTACGCCGGATGCCCTTCCTGACACAACCACAGACCACCGAGCAACCACAGCCCTCTGTGTGGAGCAGAGAGCTGATATCTAGGGTTCCCGGGGGAGCAGATGGTGTGGGTTAAGGGCCTTGCTCAAGGGCCCAGAGTGGGGCAGATGAGGGTGGAGACAAGTGTATGGACAAGTGTGACCGCTTCACTTATCCCACCCACATCTTTGATGTTGTCGGTACCGGGGCTTGAACCGTCCGATAACAATACCATGCCGATAATATTGTACATCCCTAGTTTAGTTTAATGCGCCTTATAATCCTGTGTGCCTTATAGTCCAAAAAACACGGTAGTTATAATACAGTGCGTCTCATCAGGTGAGCTCCTGGTAAGTTATCAAAGCAATGACCAGATGGGGATTGATAATCTTGGAATGGTATATCAAATCGTGGAATGGTATATCAAATCGTGGAATGGTATATCAAATCGTGGAATGGTATATCAAATCGTGGAATGGTATATCCAAAACCAATAGCCATGACAAAAACTCTGTTCTGTTGTCATACATCTTCTACTTCTTTTGGCTGTTTCTTTAGAGGGGTTGCCACAGCAACCCATCACTTACTTGTTTTGGTAAAAGTGTTTTACTTTGATTCAAATCAGGTGTGATGGAAAAAAATAAATATCTGATTCATGAGTTGAAATTAAGAAATAATTGTTTGAGTTTTAAAACAATCTCAAAACTCTGTTAATTTTGTATAATAATATTCAGGGATAGTTTTGTGAATAATAACGTATTTATGATCAGGAAAATAATTTATTTAGGCAGTTTTTCTGAATTGAAAATTTCTGTGTGAACTGGGCATAAATAAGTTTGCTTTACTCCTTTTACAGTTTGTTTGCCATTATGCTATACATGTAATCCATTGTTCTAATGTAATTACATGTACTTAATTCCAAAGTGGTCTGTCTGAACCCAGCTATAAAATATAGTCTCTCCAGTATGTTTTGGTTCTTTCTCAAGGTTTCATCCCAGATGGGAGGTAAAACTCCTTACAGAGGCGTCCAAGGGACATCTTACCGTACATCCGAACCACTTTAACTTGTTCGTTTTGACGTGGAGGAGCACAGTTTTTAATCCGAGTGTCTCCCACTTAACTGAACTTCTCACCATATCTTTAAGGTGAGTCCAGCTATTCCATGGTGAAGCTAATTTTGACCGCTTGTAACCACAATGTCGATGTTTCTATACCCGACCACAGGCGAGGGTATGAACGTAGACTGAGCGGTCAACAGACGGTTTCGCCTCGTGGCTCAGCTCCCCCGTCACCACAACAAAGCAGCACAGATTCTGGAATACTGCATAAGCGGCACCATTGTCCATTTTATCAGTGTAATACTGATTGCATAAATACAGGTAGTCCCCGACTTACGAGCGAGTTCCGTTCTTGCGAGGTGCTCGTAAGACGAAATCTCGCATGTCGGAACATGAAACACTAGTCGCTCGTAAGTCCGGATTTTCTGTCGTAAGTTGGAAAATTTATGCTAGCGCTACTACGAACACTCGTTTTTCAACACAAACGTACATACTAGTTCATAAACATGCTCAGAAACTTGTTTACAAACTTGTTAGCTAACACACTTTCATCTAAAAACACAAACCAGTGCTATATTTTTTTATGTTCTGTACAACTTTACTGTTCGTTAGTCAGCTCGTAAGTCCGGAACCTCGTATGTCGATGCGCTCGTAAGTCGGGGACTACCTGTAATTTAAATAAACCAAGTCATTTATTCAGCTGAAACTCAAATTTCTCCTTTCTCAAATTCATATTCATAAATTATTGTATGCATACAATATTGTCTGGCCAAGGGGGCAAGATGGATATATATATTTTTTTAAAGGGCATAAGTACCCCCGTAGGACCCCCCTTAGTAGCACCCCTGCTAACTCAGCTAGTAAGTGTGCTTTTAGTTTTACCCTTGATGAAACTAAAATCGAAACAGAACAGGTTGGTCCCACACAGAGATAAGTCATTGAAAAGTTTTGATTTCCAATCAGATAATGCACAGAAGTCAAACAGAGCAGCCAGGGAAGTCACGCGAGATTTGACCCACAAGCATGAAAAGAAGATTAAATCCAAATGTTTTGTAATTAGCTAAAATTACTAGCTAGTTTCAACTGGGCTGTTGCGAAACACGTAATAATGATTTATTCATGTTTTTAATCAGACAACATGTTCTAAAATTGAACTTCTAGTTGTGTTTAGCCTGCTCTTTGTACACCTGACAGAAAAGAACAAATGCACTCACTTTGCCGATAATGTGTTGATGGATCCAGTTGTTAGCATAAGTCCCGCAAGGAACAGCTGGTAGTTTGTCCAAGCCATGTTGGACAAGTGGAAGAAACCAGGAAATGCGGGGGAACTGAGCTGTGCTCTCAAACGAACCCCCGGCTTGTTTATTGTGGCGCTTCGAGTTTCTTTTTTTTTCGTCCGTGAACGCCACATGACAGCTCACGCAGTCAGCTGACCACTGGAACGTAACGGTACGTTCAGGAACACTCGGAAATAGCAATTATAGGAGGAACAAAATATTTACATTTTTACACGTGTTTTTGTAATTTTGGTAATATTTTTGTAAACTTTCATTCTTGTTTGATTTTAAATCTTTTAGTAATGATAATTTGTGAGTCTCAATGATCTTTCTTTACACCTTTGGGTTTATTATGTGATCTATTTAATGACAAAGCACTGTATTTGGGGGAACGCGTGTCATTACAAAGCCTATTTTTATTTTACAGAAAAGAGTTGTAAGAATTATCACAAGAAAGCATTACTGTCATCCATCAAGTATATTGTTTTATCAAATGAAATTACTGAAGTTCGATGATTTGGTAGATTATAATATTGTATCATAGAGCGAATAATGCACTACCTTTAAATATCCAAATGTATTTTGTAAAAGGACAAAGCTGTTACAATCTTAAGGGGACAGACCGCATACCGGTATTTGTAAAACCACTATAGAACCAGTTTGAAGGGACGGTCTGCCTTAATTCAGGGAATTGGATTTTGGAATGGAGATGTAAAAAGAGACAGTCAATGTTTGTATTCAGTAGAATAAATGATCAAAACCGAATTGTTGAAAAAATATATATGAATGGAGTTTAATAAGAAATGTATGAGAACTAGACAATTGAATGAGTTATTCATTTTGTTTTGTTATTTATAGATGTTGTTTGAATTGATTATTTGAAGAAAAAAAAGGAGCAGATATAATAAGATTTTTTTCTTCATCTGCTATACCTTTCATGTTGTATTTTGTTTCTTTTCATTATGTAAATTGTTTTGTATTTTATTTTAAAATGAATAAATAAAATAAATTATGTGTTTATTTATGACACAATTTAGGCAGCACGGTGGCTCACTTGGTAGAGCTGATGCCTCTCAGCAAGAAGGTTGCTAGTTCAAATCCCAGCCTGGAAACTTTCTGGGTGGAGTTTGCATGTTTTCTCTGTGCATGTGTGGGATTTCTCCAGGTACTCTGGTTTCCACCCACAGATCAAAAACATGCATGTTATCAGTAACCCTAGATGTGAGTGAATGGTTGTCTGTCTCTATGTCCCTGTGATGGACTGGAGACCTGTCCAGGGTGTCCGCTGCCTCTCACACAGTGACTGCTGGATACAGTGACCCCCAAAAAGCTGAAAAGGAAGAAGCGCATAAATATGTTGCATGGATTACAGTACACAACTTCATCTTAATATTTTTGTGTTCAGTTGTTGTAAATGTTAACTTCTTTTTAGTCGAGAGATGATTTTTTTTCTATGAAAAATGGCAAAATGTAAATGAAAATGTTGATAAAACCAAATCTCTCTCTTTTTTTCGACTGTTTTCCATCCATGCAATTTATGCTATGTTATCTGAAAGAGAAAAATGAAGTTGAAGGCAGACATGAAATTAAGTGTGAAAGGTTTCAGGGATCAACAGCAGGTGGAGTCAAAGACTAAAGGACCATCATTTTCTGTGCAGCTTCAAGTGGTTTAAAAAAAAAAAAAACCCTGCTTCTCATGAGGAGGTTTATATTTGGCCAGTTTTAGCTTTTCAAAGAAAGCAAAAATAAGTTGAACCCTAAGAAATCAAAGGTACATTTAGAGGCTTTATTATATTCATCTTTCCCATAACAGTAAGTACTAAAGTTCCTAAAAAATCTGCACTGGTTGAAAAACAATTTTTAATTCATCTGCTGGAAATTTGGATCTCACACCAGGCGTTGTCTCGAGCCTCTGTTGGATGTTGCAAAAAACAAACAAACAAACAAAAACAACAACATTGTATGTGATTTTCCAGACAGCTGATGGGAAGAAGAAATCATTTGCTCTGTAACTATTGCGATACAATCACATAGTTTAATTTCCTCAGCTTCTTGGCTCCTTCTAAATAACATTTAACTCTCACACGCAAGGACCGTAACAGATGCAAAGATGATTTTCTTGTTAATTCAAAAAGAGAAAATCAAAGATTATGTGTTTGTCTTTTAAAATACAACTCAAATTCATCCTGGTGTATGTAGAAAATCAGTGGTTTGTGTTGCATCAAAACCACAGGAAGTTTTTACATTTTTAATTAAAAACCTAGAGTTTTTGTTGAAGAGATGCTAATTGCACACTGCTTCATATGGTAGAGTTTCAGACCAAGATAATTTGATATTGAGAAATTATAAATTTGTAAACCTTGGAAATATATTTATGCTCAATAGCTTAAAGTGTCTGGCATAGCAGATGTTTTCTGAATGTCTCTCAGCTACAACATCAAATTGAAGTTCAATATCTGTAAATATTATAGGTCATATTTCAGGTCTCTCTTGTAAATGAATCCGAGGCTCAATGGGTGTAACCTGTATAAATAACGTTTGAGTGAATGAATTACACTTATTTTTGTGATGGTTAATATCAATTACTCCAAAAAGGTAAACGGTTTCAGACACGAGAGGATCAGTGTTTTGTTTCGGTTTCCTTGTGTCAAATTCCATTTACCCCCTCCACATTAAACCTCCACAGTGTTTTTTTTTCCATTCAGCCTGCCCAGTCAGTGTTCAGCCGGTGTTTCCACTTTCACTTTCACCCAGTTTGTTATTTAAACCATGTTACCACCTCACCATGCTCGTTGATCTGTAATGCTGCAGATGTCCCAGTCCTCCTCGTGTTTCCCTCTGTGTCGTGTTCCCGTTTGCTCCATGATCTATTTAAGTTTTGTTGCCACGTCAGCCTTTTGTTTTTGTTTATTTAATAAATCCGTTTTTATTTACTGCCTGTACTTAGGTCTAACCAGTAGTGGAGAAAGTCCTCAAACACTGTACTTAAGTAAAAGTACAAATAAACAGACAAAAATGTACTCTAGTAAAAGTAGAAGTACCATATTAATGTTTTTACTTCAGTAAAAGTAAATAAGTACATGCTTTTATAAATAATTGTACAATATCATTAACTGTGCATACCATCTGTATATTTTCTGTAATACATTAATACACATTACACATTAATGCACACTTGGACTTGTGATTCTTTGCATCAGAATTTCAGGGATGACATGCAGAGTTAAATGTCATTAAGCAAAATAAGAGCGGAACGATTTTACCTTTGAAAGTTTTTATTTAACACAAAGTAAAGCAATTGTGTCATTTTAAAGGTTCAGTCTGCAGTTTCTGTAGAACATCAGCACTTAGAAAAAATTTCAACAAGCAAAGCATTCTGATCCCTCCCCCTCAGAGCCATATATGGCTCTGCCCCCTTGTGGTCTGTTAAAATTCAAATTCAAGCTCTGTTTTTATTGGCTGATTCAAATTCAAGCTCGGTTTTTATTGGCTGGTTACAAACTTTGTTTTTATTGGATGGAAAATGGCGGGTCACTTTTTCTTTTTAGAAATGCTTATTTACCACCTGGAGAAGCAAGGGGACAATATTTTTTTTTTGTTTTTTTCAGAGATTACCTCTCTAACATCAATCTAGTGACAGAGTGAAGAAATATGTTAAAAATATATTGTTAGAAAAGTTACATATAGTAGCTTTAACTGCAGTAAAAACATTTACCGTATTTTCCGGACTATAGGTCGCAACTTTTTATCATTTTTTCATGCCCTGCGACCTGTAGTCAGGTGAGACCTATTTATGGATTTTTTCCCATATTTTTAGACCAATTTTTTGGCTCAGATGTGACCGTTTTTCATTTTGGCAGAAAATGGTGCAGTACCACTTTTGTCCACTAGGGGGACACTTCCAGAGAGTCCACTGACCGTTTCCAGCTCATGTGTCCGAAAAAAGCCTCCTCTGCTCGGACTGACTCTGTCGCTGCCCGGCTTCCTGCTCTGGAGGTAACTTCTGTTTGCTGTGTTTCTTAGCTGTTTGTTTGCAAGATAAGTCAAGAACCACTCAGCGGATTTTTCTGAAACTTCCAGAATGTAATCACTGTATAGATCTCTTCTAGCTTTATGAGATGTTTGAGATAAAAAAAAAAGATCTTTTAATAGAGGTTAGCTTCCGTAAACAGATACCTACTATTTAGATAGCTCATAAACCACTGGGTGGATATTTTTTCTGCTCACAGAGTGTGATTATATGGCTTTACTTTACAAACTGTTGCCCTGGATGAAACATTTCAGATAAAATTCGATTTTTTATTCGTGTTTTGAGAGACGGACTCGTCTCTGTTAGCTTTGGATTTATTTCTGTTTATAACGTTATAAATAGCTCAGAGACCACTCGGTGGGTATTTTTTCTGCTGCCAGAGTGTAATTATATGGCTTCAATTTACAAACTGTTGCCCTGTATTAAACATTTGAGATAAATTTCGATTTTTTTATTCGTTGTTTTAGACGGAATCGTCTCGTGTTAGCTTCCGTTTTATTTCCGTGTATATTTTAGCAAATAGCTAATAAACCACTCGGCTAATAAACCCCTAACCCTTGTGCTATAATGTCAGCTATAATATTTAAAAACAAATAATTGTTTTTACCGTGTTAATCTTCTTAAAAGCCTTGCTTTGCGTTCCTGTGGCAGACATTTGCAGAAGAGCTAAACACTCGGTCCATATTTCCGGGTTGTCTCAGCGGTGATGCGTCAGCGGTGGATGACGCGTTACGTTGGCGGTGACCTAGGTGCAACCTATATTTCGGTGCGATCTATTTATGGATTTTTCTAAATTTTTGGCAATAGTTGGACAATGCGACCTATATTGCGGTGTGACCTATAGTCCGGAAAATATGGTAAGTAAAAGTTGTCTGACAGAAAAAAAGGAGCATTAGACCTAACAAAGGAACATTTGATCATTTCAACTCCAGTTTGTCATCAACGCTAGTTAAAATACTGTCTAGTCAATCTCGTAATGGGTCAATAGTGAACAATACAGGGAACCCCCGTGTTACGAACGAGTTCGGGACCTAAGAACGGTTCGCAGCTCGATTCTGCCGTAGGTAGGGGGTGAATTTTTTTTTTTTTTTTAATTATTCATTCATTCATTCATTCAACCTTTATTTATCATGCTAACGGAGCGCGCGCACACATTTAAGCATGTACAGTAGTGTACTGTAATGTTAAACATTGCTATTCACATTTACAGAATAAATAAAAATATATTTTCTTACTTTGAGATGGTCAAAGCCGACATCTTAGGTTGCCATGCGTTGATTGTTGTCGGGCCGAGCAGCGCGGCGGCCGGCCAGTGAACCACCGCAGCTGCTCCAGACCTGTGTTAGCTAGCTGGCTAGCTTCTGCTAGCCAAGCCATGAGCTGGTGTTGGAGCGGCGGCGCGATCAATCTGCAGCTGCTGCTGCTGCCTGAGACATCCACAAAGTTCACAGAGACGTTTCCAGCTCGTAATTAATCCATATGAAGCCATCCTGGTCACCAGTCTTCGGCCGGCTACCGTGTTAGCTCCCGTGTTAGCTTCTGGAGCTAGCCAGGCCAGAGCCTGGCCGGAGGTGTTCGCGCGGCGGCCTGGCACGATCAGCGATAAATCCGCTGCTGCCTGAGACATCCACAAAGTTCACAGAGACGTTTCCAGCTCGTAATTAATCCATATGAAGCCATCCTGGTCACCAGTCTTCGGCCGGCTCCCGGGCAGCTAACCTAAAATGGCGTCCGGTGTTCTACATTACTGTAATTTGTGACCGGAGACCCCAGTGACTGAACCTAAAATGGCGTCCGGTGTTCTACATTAATTTGTGACCGTGTAAACTGAAGACCTACTTCCTGTTGCCCAAGATTGCTCAAAAATGATCAGAAATGATCTTTTTTATCATAATTATTATTTATAAAGCCTTTAAAACAACCACAGCTGCAACAAAGTGATGTACACATGAAATTAAGAACATTTAAACACAAAAAAAATAAAAATAAAAATATATATATATATATATTTTTTTTAATACAGTAATTTCATATTTTTATTAAATATGATACGTTCGTAGGTCCCGTTGTTCGTAGGTCGATGGAGTCATAAGTGGGGGGTTACCTGTACTGTATTTTAGTTTCCTGACACCATTTTCAAAACTTGGACGCGAGTGTTGAGACATTTGGAGACATCTCTTGTCTCCTAACATCCCATGAACTGACACATTTTAATATTGCAGCAAGAATTTCTTGTTCAAGTTCAGAAGAAGTTAGCCTAGTTAAAACCAGACACTTGTCCTTCACTTCGCTTCAGACAAGGAGGGAAATGAGAATTGAGCGGAGCTGTGCAGGAAGGCGAGGGCCAGGCTAAGAAGAAGTTGGTTTTCAAGGTTTTTTTGAGTCCAGTCTGGCTCTTTAGGGAGAGAAAATCTGTCCTGCTGTACTGAACAGTCTTTCAATAACATTTCAATAGTCTTTCAATAATATTTCAATAGTCTTTCAATAATCTTTCAATAATCTTTCAATAGTCTTTCGATAATCTTTCAATAGTCTTTCAATAATATTTCAATAGTCTTTCAATAAGGTCATGGGTGTTGTGTATCTTCTGGCTGAATCTCTGTGGTGGAATCCATTTTGTGTGTGTTAGTGGTGCTGTGGGTGCTCCCAGCTCAATGATGTTTATACTAGAATATATGTAATTAGTCCAGCTCTTCTTGAAGGCAGGTCTAATGTTACCTGTCCACTTTGCAGTGATTCAATGGACCAACTCCTCTCTCGTCTCAACATCAGTTACTTTCAAACTAACGACAAATCAAAAAACTGCAACGTGAATGTAACTTGTAACTCAACACATTATAGAAATGTAGTGTAGTAGAAAGTACAGATACTTCATGTAAAATGTAGTGGAGTAAAAGTAAAAGTAGGCTACCCACATTTAATTCTACTTAAGTAAAGTACATATACATGAAAAATGTACTTAAGTACAGTAACAAAGTACAGTACTTGTACTTACCGGTAGTTACATCCCACCACTGGGTCTAACCATCATGGATCGTGATTAAGACGTGCATACAATTCTTACTTTCTGGAAGTTTGAATAAAATTGGTCCAAGGGTCCACAAGATAGTTTGTTAACCACCAAACAGGGCTGATTTGAAGAGTTGATGCTAAAGTTTTAAACAAAGATCTTGTCCAATTAGCACTGCAGAACAGTAGGTTTTGAATGACTCTCAGCTACTTCATACCTAATCTTAGAACAATCTCTGTGTGACTGTTATAGCATTGTTTGTGTTTTCTAAAGCTAAATGGCTGTGGTGGCCATCTTGAGCTGATCTGGCTCCAAAGGTGAATCAGTTGTAGAAGTACGTCCAGTGGTGATTTCTCAAAAGTCTCCTAGTAATACCTCCAGTGGTTCATTTGGCTGATGGACAGAGTTCATTTATTATAGAAAAATGGTCAACTTAATTGAAAAATTGAGTATCAGCTATACACACCAATGTCTGTAAACGGGAATGAGTTATAGCCATTTTTGTGTTCTCTACAATCAGCATTTTTATTTATTTTTTTCAATGCCTCCTGTTCTGTCAAAATAAATGAAACTAAACTGTTTTGAACTTGTCCTGTTTTATAGTTTATTTAAAACGCAGAAGGATGACTTGCGTCAAGAACTGGAGCTGCATAAACATGTAATTAAATGTGACCTTACAACCTGTAGCGGTCATGTAGAGAATATGAGAACCCAGCAGTCTTGTAATTATTATTTCATGTGGAGCAGCATGGACACATTTGATTGACAGTCAGTCCTCTGTGCCGAGGGGTCATGGGAAGGAAAAGGTGGTGGGAGAGCGTCACTGAAATGTCACATGACAGGGTCAGCTGAGCAGACAGGCGGATCACGGCTTATTCTAAAACATCATGGGAAACCGTTTGTTGTATTAACAGAAACTGAACTCTGAGCAGATTTATTAATAATCACCGCTGCACTAAAACCATAGATATACGGAAGGATCTGTGTTCGGATATTCCCGGAAATGGCCCGCAATGATCCTTAAAAAATCCCAAAATCTGGATACTTATCTTCGGCAGATCCAAAATAAATGTGGCTGTTATTTGTCAAGGGCCTGCCAAAGATAAGTATCCGGATTTTGGGATCTTGGGATTTTTTAAGGATCATTGCAGTCCATTTCCGGGAATATCCGGAAATATAAGTATAAGTATATGTAAAGGATACGGAGATATACTACATCAGATCTTACCGTATATATATGGTTTTAGTGCAGTAACCAACGTGGACAGCCACTGTATGACTCTGTTACATAACGTTTAATTTGACTTTTTACATTTCATACAGTTAGGAAATTAATTTAAGGAAATTCTTGAGTAACCAAACAGAAGACATTATTATTTTATACAAACAAAAGGTTTTTTTTTCACAAGATAAAAAGAAACATCTTTATTCTTAAAATAAAAAAATTCAAGGTATTTTAAAATAAATATAAACAAAAACGATCCATTTTATTTTGAAAGAAAATTCTGAACAAATGTTTGTGCTTTAAAAAAAAAAACTCTTTCAGTACCTGGACAGTCAGTGCACATCCGTTAGATGATGTCAAAACATTGTGTGGATCTTGGGATCTAAAATCAGTTTTTCCACTGATCAAAACATTAAGTGCTGAGCTAATCTGGATGTAATCACAATTGTCTACATGCGGGCTGATTAGAAACTGAGATCGGGTGTAAGGAAAAAAAAAACAGGAAGGAAGTAAATATCACTGAAGTGAAAGGGTAATAACTTCAACAAAATATGTCTGAAGTCCTGATAGTATTTGTTTCGGCTGCTCCCTTCTTTAGGTGTTGCCCCAGCGAGTGAACTTGCATCAAAGACTTGGCTATTGTTTTACACACCAGATAGATGCCCTTCCTGACGCAGCCTGAGCTCGGACCTGCGGCCTCAGGATTACATCACCACACCACAGACCACCAAGCCACCGCGGCAGAAATCCTGATACTGTCATGATCCCAAAATTAAAAACAAGCATTTTTTGAAGGAACGTGTATCATCTGTGATGTCAGAGTGTTACACAAAAATTGACGATCCACATGTCTGCCTATCTATCTATGTATCAATGGTATGTATGTACCTATGCATCTATCTATGTACCTATGCATATATCTATGCATGCATCTATCTATGCATGCATCTATCTATGCATTTATCTGTGTATCTGGCTATGTATCTATGTACTGTATCTATCTAGGCATCTGTCTATGCATCTATCTATGTATCTGAGCATCTATCTATGTATTTATGCATCTATTCCTGCATTTATCTATGTCTTTAGCCATCTATGCATCTATCTATCTATCTATCTATCTATCTATCTATCTATCTATCTATCTATCTATCTATCTATCTATCTATCTATATCTATCTATCTATCTATCTATCTATCTATCTATCTATCTATCTATCTATCTATCTATCTATCTATCTATCTATCTATCTATCTATCTATCTATCTATCTATCTATCTATCTATCTATCTATCTATCTATCTATCTATCTATCTATCTATCTATCTATCTATCTATCTATCTATCTATCTATCTATCTATCTATCTATCTATCTATCTATCTATCTATCTATCTATCTATCTATCTATGCATCTATCTATTATCTATATATCTGTCTGTCTGTCGGGTCATGGGGCAGCAGCTTGATCAGGAAGTCCCACACAGCCAGCTCTTCTGGGAGGACTCCAAGGTGTCCCCAGGTCAGCAGAGAGACATGGTCTCTCCAACGTGTCATGGGTCTTGTCCCAGTTGCTCAGAAAACCTCCACAGGGATGCACCCATAGGGTGTCCTTACCAGAAGCCTCACCCACCTCAAGTGGTTCTTCTCGATGGAGTTACAGCCTTTTTGATGAAATCTCAAATGACGTAACGCATGACCTCATGTTATTGCGAGATCTTGTAAGAGCTGTTAAAGCTTGACGTAAGCATTAACACTAACTTTTAGCTACCATCAGATCATAAATTAGCTCAATATCCATACAAGTGGCAGAGTTGTAGCCATGTTTGTGTTTGCTAAAGTTGTGGCATCCATCTTGAAATGGGCTTACTCTGAAAGTTCATCAGTTTTACATGTACATCTATCGATTATGTTTGGAGGGTGGTTCATGAAATATTTTGCTAACAGACAAAGAGAGTTGACGCCAGCAGCGACATGCCAATTTAAAAAAAAACGTTTATTCATTTCATTTCAATTAAAAAAACACAAATACAATTACAGATACAAATACATAAAATACATATAAAATGAAAGGAGGCAGAAGAAGAATGATATCTTATCATATCTGCCCCTTCTTAACAAATCAATTTAAACAATCAAATTCAAGCAATAATCATAAATAATACAACAAAAACATTAAAATTGTCACAATTATTCAATATAGTTAATAGATATTAACTAACTTATATATATCTTGTCAACAAAATATTCTTGATCTTTTTCTTAAATTAAAAATAATGATTTCTCTTTTTTAATATCACAGTCCAAACAATTCCATAAACTTATTCCCTGTATTGAAGTAGACCTACCCCTTGGTTCGATACTTAGGTTTTACAAAAATATCCATTCCCTTCAAATTATAACAACTGTTCCTTTTTACAAAATATGCTTGAATATGTGGTGGTAGTATGTTATTCTGAGCCTTGTACATAATTAATTGAATATTGTAATCCGCCAAATCATAAAACTTAAGTAATTTCATTTGATAAAACAAAATACTTGAAGGATGATAATAATGTTTTCTTGAGACAAGTCTTACAGCTCTTTTTGTAAAATGAAAATAGACCGGGTTACAGTTTTACAAGCAGTGCCCCAAACACCAACACAGTAAATTAAATGTGGCACAATAATTGTATTGTACAGCAAACATAAAGCTTTGACATTCAGCAAGTCCCTTACTTTATACAGTACTGCCATGGACTTAGATAATTTAGTTCTTACAAAGTTAACATGTTGCTTCCATGACAGTTTATCATCAATAACCACTCCTAGGAACCTTACTTCATTCACTCTGCTTATTTCAACACCATCAATTGAGAAGGGAAAATTCACAGTGACATTTTTTTAAACTAAATATCATATAATTAGTTTTTTCAACATTCAAAGATAACTTATTTAATTTAAACCAAGTTTGTATTTTAGCAAACTCACTCTTCATTAATTCAAACATCTGATTTAAGTCTTCACCCGAACAAAAGAAGGTAGTGTCATCAGCAAACAAAACACAATTTAGGAAATCAGACACCTTGATTAAATCATTTACATATAAAATAAACAACTTAGGTCCTAGTACTGATCCTTGAGGAACACCATATGAAATATTACACAGATGAGATCTAACATCATCAATCTGTACAAACTGTTTTCTTCCTGTCAAATAACTTGATATCCATTGTAGAGCTGGACCTCTAATACCGTATTGTTCCAATTTTTCTAGTAAAATAGTGTGGTCAATGGAGTCAAAAGCCTTTTTTGAATCCACAAATAAACTTATACAATATTGTTTATTATCTACCGCAGTAGTAACATGTGAATCAAATATGTTAATTCAGGAATGAAAGTTTAATCAAGGTTGCACGTCTGCAGTTCATCTAATCAATGAGAGCAAACCTGCTTCCTGAAAAGGTTCATTTTGAAATGGGTGATACAGTTTTTATTTGGTTTTGGATTTATTCTCTTACAGAACCCAATTTAGAGCAGCGCACGTGAGGTCAGAAACTCGTCCATATTTGGACACAGAAACACGGCTGATGGCTTCTCATTGTGTGAGGGGAACAATTTGTTCCGATGTAAATCTGCCTAAGCAAAAGCTCTGGCCAAGACTTTTAACTGTTGTTTTATGGAAAAACATGAAGACCTGGCAACATCTTTAGTTTATTTTTAATGAGAGAAAACTAAAAACTGCTACAGACGAAGCCCCTGTAAGTCAGTCAGAAATATCACTTTTTTAAATTTATCTGTGACACAACATTTCTGTTGGGTTTGCTTAATTGTAATAAAATGTTTTTTCATGCTGTGCTTGTTAAAGTTTGACGCTGTCTGATTCTGACCCAGCTGACCTCTGACCTCCTGTCATCTTTGTTCGCCCATCCTCTCTTATTACTGTATCAGCAGCGTGGCGGGACGTTTTTGTCGTAATCAGCGGCTGAAGGTGTCTCTGGTTATGCAACATACTCCAGTGGTGCACAGTGACACGCGCAGCCACAACCTACAAGGCCTGACTGACCTCAAGAGGTCATTGGGCAAATAAAATCAAGAAATGATCTCGCCATCTTGAAAAGTTTTGAGAATATTTCAAATTTATGAGACGCAAAGGAAAGCCCACCGTGTGGTTGCCACCAGGGTTTGCACTTTTCTTGCCTCACTTTCACAATGAACCACTTAAACAAGTGCTGCTGCTGAGAGGAGCAGAATTGTTTAGCATTAATCATCTGTAATTATCCCAGCATTTTAAAAAGCCTTTTCTGTGAGAGAACAGCTACTGGAGTTGTTTGAACTTTGCATGCAAAGTATTAAAAAAACTCCAAGTGTCACTTTTAGATGATGTGATGTTCTT
>JBBPBX010059504.1:0-21749 GCA_038048925.1 Garcialebias charrua
AAGAGATGCAATTGTGGCCAGAGAGGCATTCATGAGATACTTCTCAGAAGAAGGAGCAGTGGCATGGCAGCAAACAGAGTAGTCATCCATCACCCCCACTGACTTGCAACGGCTCGGTTACGTTCCACCAAATCACCTGCAGAGCCAAGTCATTCTGAACAGTTTCTTGTTATACTTATTACTTTTGTTTAATTTAGTTCTTTATATGACCAAGTACACGACGTTCATTGTGAACACTGTCGTATCCACATTTTCATTAGTTGAATGTGTATAATTGCATTAAAACTTACAGATGAAAATTGTGTGATAAATTTCTGTTCTGTCTTTCGGTTAGTTTTACTTAAGTATTCATACATAAACGACTATTAACAGAAACGCAACTGTTTCCGGTTTATGGTGATACCTTATATAACTTACATTTCATTATATAATCTCTAATAATTACTTTTTATTAAGTAAGAAAATGATTATCTGAAGTCGTACTGAACTAGTACTGTATTTGTTATTTGGGGAAACTTTTGTGCCAACATTTAATATTAACATAAAGGACCAAAAAATGAATAGCAGACTAAAACCAAAATTTTACAGAAATAGTATATTTCTGCCCTGTTCCACTGTATTCATATGAAATCATACAAATGCCAGAAAGTGCTAGTAACAAACCTGCAATATTAAAGCTATCTACATGAAATGTAAAGTTTCTTATGTAGATTTACACCAGCCAGCAAGTTTCTCCTACGCATGTAAAGACTTGCACACCAATTCTATGTACAAAACACATTTATTTAAAAGTAGAAAACACATTTATTTAAAAGTAGAAAACTGCAGGCCATAAATACTAAGTCACAGCATAAACACAGTTTTTGTTTCTGCAGATAAGAAGAGCAAGTTCTTATATTTGCTGCTACATGAATACACATCACAAAATCCTTCACACCAGCTAAGCAAACATTGCAAACATAACCAGTACTTGCGCTTGTGTAGAAGCAATACCTCCCTAATTTATTTCCTCAATTTATCACATAATCAGGTGGTCGTGACTGAAATGTAGAGCTACTGAGGTGCCAAACACATAGGCATTAATAACTTTAATGTTCTGATGGGATGTAATATGTAAGTCTGTTCTGTAAAACAGAATTACATTAAAACTCATTAGTGTCGTGGTTTGAGGAGAGAGGTGGACCTATGAAGAACTTGAGTAAAACTGAGTTTTAATAAATAAATAAAGTGCTGAGCAGACTCAAAACACAAAGAAATCAAGGGGCACGGAGAAGAGCCAGTCATATGGAGCACAATGCCAGACTGCAGGTGAGGTGAAGACTGGGAGACTAATGCCTCTTTTCCACCGCTCGGCTCGGGTTGGATCGGCTCAGGTCGGCTCAGTTCGGGTCGGGTCACATCTATGTTCTGTTTCCACAGCTTTTTTGTACCCCTTCTGTGGGCGGGGTCCAGAATCCTACTCGTCCAGAAACTGTTTTTTTTTTTAAACAACACAGTGTGATCACAACATGTTCATATACTAAATGTATCCTGTTGGAGTTATTTGAAATAAAATTCAATGTTTTATAGACATAAATGTGTCAAGCTACGTCCATTAATTTTCTCCCTTGTACTTTGTATCACATATTATCAATTCTATCAAAAACCACATAGCTGATATTTTTCAAAAAAATCTAGTGTGATCACAACATGTTCATATACGAAATGTATCCTGTTGGAGTTATTTGAAATAAAATTCAATGTTTTATAGACATAAATGTGTCAAGCTACCACCATTAATTTTCTCCCTTGTACTTTGTATCACATATTATCAATTCTATCAAAAACCACATAGCTGATATTTTTCAAAAAAATCTAGTGTGATCACAACATGTTCATATACGAAATGTATCCTGTTGGAGTTATTTGAAATAAAATTCAATGTTTTATAGACATAAATGTGTCAAGCTACCACCATTAATTTTCTCCCTTGTACTTTGTATCACATATTATCAATTCTATCAAAAACCACATAGCTGATATTTTTCAAAAAAATCTAGTGTGATCACAACATGTTCATATACGAAATGTATCCTGTTGGAGTTATTTGAAATAAAATTCGAATTTTTATAATTTATTTTCGTTGTGCAAGCACAGGTTTTGGAAAAAGTCAAAGCGAAACTACTTTAAATGCAGCATATTTGACCACTACGTGACAATATTAAAGCGTGGTTAAGCTCAGGAGCCCTCGTACTATAAAGTCAGCTATGAAATATATTTTATACCTGTTCATTGAGCTACATTTAAAGACATAAAGCCGCCCGCGCGCCGCGTGTTGCTCGTGGCGAACCTACTTTTTAAAATCCTGCAGTTTTGAGCAGTACGTGATTTTATTAAGGACACGTTCAGCTGAAGACCCATCTTTGCTATAAATTTAAAAAATAATAATTGTTTTTACCGTGTTTATCATGTAAAGTCCTGCAGTGATCGCGTCCCTTGCTTCCGTGAAAACTGCTCGAGTCTCCTCCTTCCTCCTTCCGGAGCGGGTCAGCTCGCCTCAGTACACCTCTGAAACCAGCCCGAAAATCTCAAGAAATCTCGCGCGGCTCAGCACGGAATATCCGGTGGAAAAGGATGAAAGGGGGTCTCTGCGACGCACATATGACGTAACATCCGACCCGAGCCGACCGGTGGAAAAGGGGCATTAATGGACAGGGGCTGACGAGAAGTGGAGACAGGTGGCTTCATGGTAATGGGGAACAGGTGAAGGTGGGCGTGGCATGATGATGAAGCAGAAACTAATAGAGGAAAAGTAAAAATGGTTGTTATAGCTACATAATTGGGTTGATAAAAATATTAATCTAATAAACCAGTTACTCAACAGTAATGTTAAGTGGTATAACTGAAAGTTATGCACCATAACTCATGTTCCCTGAAGGAAGGGAACGAGGTGCAACATATCACTATGGGAATTGCGCCCCCGCGCAATTACCTGAAGGAATACACTCACGCCTTTACGGCCGGGGCGTCAGCGTCATGCCAGAGTCCCCACCCTCTGGGTATTTAAGACGCGGACGCCCATCCTACTTTCTCCAAAATGCACTTCACCGAGCTTTCAGCATTGAAAAGGGCCCACTATGTTGCACCTCGTTCCCTTCCTTCAGGGAACATGAGTTATGGTGCATAACTTTCAGTTCCCTTATCAGTCAGTCACTCGGTGCAACATATCACGATGGGAACGTAATTCATTCACGCCCTTGAAATGCTCAGTAAAATGCATGCTTGTGAGAACATCTGTCTTATTACGACAGACATTTCCCAGCCACTTTCTACAAGGTATGTAGAGGGCACAGCCTGAGAAGAAAAATGTCACATGTAGAAACATCTGCCTGATGTTACCACTGGACATATTGATGAAACACCAGCTAGAGGCAGCACAAACGTGCTCCGCTAGTGTGATTGCCCACCATCTCCATCATCCCTGGAAAATTTGGGAAGCATGAGGAAAAGAGCAAGAGATTCCATACATACAAGGGGAACGAGTCCCTTATCTGTACCTTGAACAGACAACTTACTAGGACTGTCAAAGGGGCCCATCCTGATGTTAGAGACCTGTTAGAGGAGAGGGGAACCCTTCCACTGAACATCTCCCAAGTAAACATAAACACCAAGGGTCTCTCTTATGTATGTTGTTGTTGTTGTTTTTTTAAAGACGATCAAGCCTTAGGCCCTCAGCCAGTTCCCTTTAGTGGCCAGGCTGAAAGCTGCCACAGGTCCGGACGTGGGTGTAGAAGCTGCCCACGTGCCTGAGTCAGCAGGTCTCTGCAAGAAGGCAGCTACCATGGAACTCCTGACAACATTGAGATCAGTTCCGGGAACCACGGTTTCTGTGGCCACCTGGGGGCTATCAGTATCAGGGAGAGGGCTCCCTTACGTACACGTTCCACTGTCACCTGGATTAAAGGGACAGGTGGGAAAGCATAGTACAGCACCCCTGCTGGCCAATCATGGGCCAGAGCATCTGTCCCCAATGGTGCATTTGTTTCCTTCAGAGAGAAGTAAAGGTCACATTGTGAGCTAGCTCTGCATGCGAACAAGTCCACTGAGGCTCTCCCAAATCGTGACCAGACCTGCTCCAAGACCCGTGGGTTCAGTCTCCATTCTGACGCCAAAAGAGGCCCTCTTGAGAGGGCATCTGCTCCACAATTCAGTTCACCGGGAACATGAGTCGCCCTGAGCGACAATATTTTCAGAGCACACCACGTTAGCATCCTCTGCGTCAGGCCAAGGAGGGCTTGGGACCTTGTCCCCCCCTCCCTGTTGATGAAGGACACTGTGGTCCTGTTATCTGATTTTACCAGGACGTGTTGTCCTACAATCAGAACTTTGCCAAAAAAGTATTTTACTGACAGGAATACGGCCAATAATTCCAGGAAGTTGATGTGTAATCTTGCTTCCTGTTCATTCCAAAGGCCTCGGGCGTTCTGATTTCTGCAGACTGCCCCCATCCTGTCTTCGAGGCGTCCATCGTAGTGACCACACGGGATGACACCCTACCCAACGGGACCCCTTCCGTGAAAACAGACAAGTTGCTCCAAGGTTCCAGGGCCTTCAGGCACGCTGAATCGATTCTAACTCTTCTTGCTCGACCAAGCAGGGAAGTTCATGTTTGTTGGTTTAGCCATATTTATAGGGCCCACATTTTCAGCAATGCGTGTGGCACACAGGGTATGGCTGCCGCCAAAAGGCCTAAGAGGTGTTGGCACGTTTTCATGGGCACCCGCTGATCCAGTTTAAACTTTGCCAGGCAATGGCGAATCGAGGAAACACGTTCCTTTGAGAGCCATGCTCTGTACCGGATGGTGTCGACCTGTACTCCCAGAAATATGGTAATCCGTGATGGGGTCAGGTCACTCTTTTGTAGGTTAATGACAAAACCGAGAGACTCCAGATGAGAAATCACCCTACAGGAGTGTGACTGGGCCTGTATTCTGCTTCCGGACAGAATCAGGAGGTCATCCAGGTAGTTCATAATCCTGACTCCTTGATTCCTAAGAGGGGTCAGGGCTGTGTCCAGATATTTAGTAAATGTACGAGTAGCAGTCTTCAAACCAAAGGGTAAGGCTTTGAATTCGTAAGTCTTCCCTTCAAAAGCAAATTGGAGGAATTTCCTGTGCCTCCTCCATATGCCCACATGGAAATAGGCGTTCTTCAAATCCACTGTACATGCATAGTCTCCAGGTCTCACAGACTGGAGGACCTGCCGCAGTGTAAGCCTCTTGAACTTGAAAGTTCTTATTCTCTTGTTCAGAGTCCTGAGATCCAGGATCGGCCTCAGAGATTGATCACTTTTGGGCACCAGGAAGTACTTGCTGTAGTGACCAGAACGTAGTTTGCGTCTCAGGACCAAACTTATTACTCCTTTCTGTAGCATTGTTAATACTTCCTCCCTTAGTATGTGTGCGCGTGTAAGGTTAATATTTGATTGCAGCACCCCCGTGAAGGGGGTCGGTCCTTTGATGAACTACAGCTTGAGTCCACGACACACCGTCGTCATGACCCATTCGTTTGGCAGACATGCCCTCCAGGCCTGCGCATGCACCATGAGCCTGGAAGGCATATCTAACTGCTGCTCGCCTTGTTTGAGTGCGGGAGGGGTGGCCTTTGACCCCTCTCGTGTGCTCTCGAGCAGGTTGGTCTGCCCAACAGAAGATATTGCGAGATTTGACTGTCTCAGGCAGAACTCATGCATCTTACTGCGGTTCATAGTCTGACCAAGTGGTTTGTGTTTCACAAAAGTGGGTCTCGAGTCAAGAGCCAGGGCAGTCTGTGCTTTGGTACTTTTATTTTTGTATATGCATGAAACAGTGTTTGATTTTGTAACACATACAGTAGACGAGTTATGTTTAGTGCGCACACACAAGTTACCAGCTCCTTATAGTGTTTTACAAGTGAAGTCTGGGCTCAAAAGTTCCGGTTCCCATACCACGTGGGCGGGCAAACCTGTAAAATCATGAGTTCGTCCTGTTTCATCAGGCCCAAATCTGCTTCCCACATGGGGTCATCAAAGAGGCCCCCGTCCGGGCCGCCTGATGCTGAAAAGGCTCTCCGTCGCCAGCAGGTCTCTTCTGTGGAGGGCGATGCATGGCTTACCTGGGGGGTGCAACGCTTTTCCTTGGCAGCCCCTCGCGGAGGGCTTCCGCCTGTTTGCGCCTTTGTTCCAGCCTGGCCTAGATGCGTTCTAGAGCTCCCCCAAAGAGTCCCGTCGGCTCGATCGGGTGCTGGAGGAAGAGAGACCTCTGACTTTCCGGGAGGTCCGTCAAGGTCAACCAAAGATGGCGTTGGGTGACAACCATTTCCGCCATTGCTCTGCCTTGCATAATGGCTATTGTCCCCATCATGCGGAGCACCAAGTCAGAGGCCTGGCGGGCCTCCTCTAGGGCCTCTGTTTCGGCTTGTTTATTTGCTGTTACCAGGAGTTCCTGCAGCTTTTTTGCTAGGTACGCCTGCATCATGGTCGAAGCGTTCATCGCACGAGCCGCAAAGCCTTGAGCCCGATAGCACTTGTCGAGCTGTTTCTCCGAAGCGCGGCAGGCCTTGCTGGGCAGTGCTGGCTTCGCCCCCGTAGCTGTGGGGGCCAGAAGAGCCGTCAGGGTCTCCTCTATCTGGGGTGCGCTGGCGAGACCCGCTGCCTCCATTCCAGCGACATCCAGGAACCGGGAGAGTGGCAGTGCCATGGGAGCTCCGGGTTCCGCCCAGGAGCGCGTGAGCTCCATGAGGAAGTCTGGGAAAATGGACATTTTCTGCGACGTCGTCGACTGCTGTTTCGCGTAGAAGTAATTTCCCGCCAGCCTCGTAACCTGTTGGCGAGGCGTGGGGTCCGGCCACGCGGCCTGCAGTGCATTCGCGTCCCTGTGGCACAAGTCGAACAGAGCAGGCACCGACACGTCTGGTTCCGGTAGAACTTGCGCCAGGTTCTGGGAGGAATTCAAGCTTCCCCCTCCGCAACCGTACTCAGCGTCTTGGTCAGACACTTCGGGCGTCGAGTCCTCGATGGGGATCGAGGAGTCCGACACGTTCTCATCCCCGACCTGACGTTGCATTCCAAATCCGCGTTGTCAAGCTCCGGTTCGGGAGCGGGCGGTTCGGTGGGACCTGCGGCCTTCAGGACCGCTGCCTTTTCCATGGCTTTAGCCAATGCGTTCACGCGGCGCTTCCTCACCACCGACGGCATCCGACGGCAGTGGGGGCAGGAGTCGGGGGATTCCAGTGCTGTCCTTGCATGCAGAATCCCTAGGCAGACGGGACAAGCCTCGTGGGTGTCCGCCGCCGACAGGGAGTAGCCGCAGCCGCTGGGGCAGGGGCGCGAGCGAGGGCTTGCCGTCCTGCTGGTTTTCTTCAGAATCTTTGTCCTCCGTTTTCCCTTCTCGGGAGCCATGTCCGGAGACGAGAAGCGTCGAGGCTGTTCCTAGCTTCCTTTTGTTCGAAGACGTCCTCTCCGTCGTGTCGCTTTTGCTGGCTATTCTGCTAAA
Organism: Garcialebias charrua; assembly: GCA_038048925.1. NCBI lineage: Eukaryota > Metazoa > Chordata > Actinopteri > Cyprinodontiformes > Rivulidae > Garcialebias > Garcialebias charrua. The sequence goes on from JBBPBX010059504.1 coordinate 7,512, forward strand.
GGTTAGCAGGGATGTTGTGACGCAGTTAGCGCTGTCGAGGGAAACAGCTGCGGAGAGAGAAGAAAGCTTCGAGGTAAGTAGAAAAATGCTGGACCAGCTTTCGCCAGCCCAGCAATAAGCAGAAAAATTTCTCTGTACGCTCAGCGTAGGGAGCAAGCTCACCTCTAATCGAGCGATGTGACAACAGAGAAGTCCCACGAAGTTCAGGTTTAAGCGAGGTGAAGGGCAATAAGAGAAAGTAGGATGGGCGTCCGCGTCTTAAATACCCAGAGGGTGGGGACTCTAGCGTGACGCTGACGCCCCGGCCGTAAAGGCGTGAGTGTATTCCTTCAGGTAATCGCGCGGGGGCGCAATTCCCATAGTGATATGTTGCACCGAGTGACTGACTGATAAGGGAACTATGAGTGTTTTATGATCAATAATAACATAGCTATACCTCAAACAATTTGAATTGGTCATTAAGTCTGTTCTCATACTTTACATTCCTTAGCACAAACCATACATCTACTAACTACAAAGCTGCAAATGAACAGTTTGAATATTAATTCAAACTGTGGACGTACTCAGTAGTGACTTATGATTTTAAAAGTAGCGAACATGGTCTAAATAGTACTTATGTATGGAACGAAATAGTAATAAAAGTACAAGTATCCAAAAAATCTACTGAATTACAGTAATGTGAGTATTTGTAATTCATTACTTCCACCCCTGGTAACTATATGTGTTTGTTGTTAAAATGACATAGGGTTAAGAGTTTAGAGCATGGCAAGAGTGTGGGAAGGATTTTAAGTCTTAAAATATATATAAATACTAAAATAATTATAATGTCGCTACTTCGCAGATTTTCACATAGCAGAGAGGTCCGTAATGTAACCCCCTCAATACCCGAGGGACTTCTATAAGCATCTTGAAGTGTACTCTACAGGTTGACCTTCTGGTGACCTTCAAGCAACATCAAAGTATTATGCAGAGACCAAAACCAACCAGCTGTAATTTGTCCTAAATGTCATTTTCTAAGCAACAAACACAATTTATTGAGTACAAACTTGTGCATAGATGACTAATAAATGTTATTAAACTTCTATAAGTTTATTGATTATGCCAATAATTCTGCCTGTGTGTGTGTGTAGCTGGCCAGCTTCCAGCTGCAGCTCTTTGGCATCTGCTCTAAACCCAGAAGACACCAGACACATCAGCATCCTGGAAACAGGATCTCACGTTCTGCTACTTGTTGGTTTACTTCTCATGGATTCAGTTTCAGTTTTAGTTGTTTGAAAAAAAAAGAAAACACAAGAACATTCAGATATGTGTAAAAATTATTAAAAGATGTTTGAAGTACATGACTAAACATAGTGCTTTCACCAGCAGAAATGAGTCTGTCCTGTGTGTGATGCTTGTTCGTCATCTGGTCCATCCGTGTTTTCTTATTGACAAATTCATATTCAGCTGAAGAACAAACCATAGGGTGGGTAACCTTCTTTAGGAGTTTTACTGCTTATTAGAGCTGAGTACTGATGGATTATTTTCTAGTTTTTGTCAAAAACAGAAAAAGAACTCAGAGTACGTGATTCATGGAATCCCATAAAGAAGATGACTCGAGCAGTGGATTCATGAACCCGCCGGTGCAGTTACTGAAACCAAAAGTGCACGTGTGTGACGGAGATAGCGAAGGCGGTTTAATTTAAAGAGGCAACAACAAACATCTGCTGCAGCATTCTGCCCCTGGCAGCAGGACAGACACACGACTGAGTGAACTGCCCCTGATGTGTTCAGGCAATCTGAATTATTGTTCCTGCAGAGCCGCAGACACCCGACGCAGAAATGAGTTTATAGTTTCTGTTGAGAGGGAAAGCCCCTAGTTAAATAAAATTAAATGCTGTTTATTAGGAGTTTAGAAACACAATACAGTTCTTTGTTCTTGTTACTAAATTACCGTATACTTTTCGGCCTATAAGTCGCAGTTTTTTGCCTAATTTGCATGTCTTGCGACTTATACGGCGAAGCAACATATTTATGGATTATTCCCCATATTTTTAGATCAATTTTTGGCTGAGATATGACCGTTTCCATTCATTCTGATGAAAAAAATGGAGCAGAACCACTTTTGGCGGGTCCACCGAGCGTTCCCAGCTCATGTGTCCGACAGGAGCCTCCTCTGCTCTGACTCTCTCTGTTGCGGCACGGCCTCCTGCTCTCTGGAGGTCTGAACTACGTGTTACCTCAGGAGTTGGCAGAACTCTTCACCAGCGACACAGAGGATGAATAATTCAATGGGTTTGAATAAAAATAAATAAATAGGTGTTTCTGTCATCATTATGACAGCGTGTAGTAATTTTAAAGCTGCTTTATTTCGTCTGCTTCCTTTTGCCATGTTTTAACCGTCAAAGTGCATTAATTAAGAAAAGTTCAGCTGAGACACACTTTTACTATAATTTTCAGCAAACAAATATATTTTTTAAGGTGTTTATCTTGTTAAATTTTAAAGAGATGATGGTTTTCGCAGCGCGCGCACATTTGGAAGACCCGTCTCAGAACTTCTGAAAGCCCATCAGCCCGGCAGAGCTTTACGATCTGCCAGTCAACACCTGCTGGAGGTGCCTCGCTCAAGGTACAAACAATGGGGAGACCGGTCCTTTTCTGTTGCCGGCCCAAAAGCCTGGAACAGTCTCCCCCTTGAGCTGCGTGCCACCTCTGATCTGACTCTGTTCAAAACCAGACTGAAGACCCACTTGTTCAAAAAAGCTTTCAGTGTGTAACTTTTATTACTTTTGGTATTTTAATATGTAGCATTTTTTATTTCCATTGCCTTTTTATTTCCACTTGTTCAAAAAAGCTTTCAGTGTGTAACTTTTATTACTTGTGTTATTTTAGTATGTAGCATTTTTTATTTCCATTGCCTTCTTTTATTGCTGTTGTTTCTTATTCTATTTTCATTGATTTATTGTTCCAGTTTATTCATCTTTTTATCCTGTTAAGCACCTTGGTCAATGCAAGGCATTGTAGGAAGGTGCTATACAAATAAAGTTTATTATTATTATTATTATTATTAAAGCGAAACTATTTAAATCCAACTGATTTGAACATTACGTTCATTTTTTAAGGAAAAGTTCAGCTCAGACACACTTTTGGTATAATGTCAGCAAACATATATTTTTTAAGGTGTTTATCTTGTTAAATTTTAAAGAGATGCAGCGTTTCCACTAGATGCGGGTGCACGCTTGACACAGTGAAACTCTTTTTTAAATCCAGCTGAGTTGACTAGTATGTGCATTTATTAAGGAAAAGTTCAGCTTAGACACACCTTTGCAATAATTTTCAGCAAACAAATAATTGTTTTTAAGTTTTAATCTTGTTAAAGTCCTTCCGTGCACGCTCCTGTGGCCATTTGGCAGCCAATCCATTTTTGGCAAAACACCAGCCCACATTGGGTGTCAGCGGTGACACATAACATACGCGACGCGTCAGCGGTGACGCATAATAGATGCGACGTATACGGCGGTGCGACATGTTTATGGATTTTTCCACTTTATTGGACATAATTGGACTGATGCGACGTGTACGGCGGAAAATACGGTACACAAAATTATTTGAGAAAACAAAGAAATTAAATAATTTACTGCACTAACAGAAGCCTACTCAGTTGAATAAGGTTGTTGGTTTTTTTGTCAAGTCAGCATGTTTTTAAGCCACTGATGAAATAGTTGAGAGAAAGCCATTTTAAAGGGATAGTCTGGTCATTTTTTAAACAATGATCCGGCAAATATATTCCTGTTTCTAGTTGTGAGGTTTCTGTGGTTTTGTTCTGTCGTTTCTGTAATCCTTGTGTTTTCCCCTCCTTGTTGTTCAGCCCCGGTCACACCTGTTTCTTATCCTAACCACCCCGGGTGTTTGTTATTTTGCCTTGTCAGCTTCCTTATAGTGTAACTCTGTGTTCCTCCTTCGTGCATTGTCCTGTTCAAGGCTGTCATGTTCTGTTCCTCTTCTCGTCATCTCGCCTGTAAACATATGTTTTGCTGCACCGTTAGCATTTTGTTTTGTTTAGTAAAATAAACTTCATCCATCTATCCTTCGTCTTTTCCCGCTTCTTCCTTTTTCGGGTCACGGGGATCACAGGTGCTCATATCCAGCTGTGTGAGAGGCAGGAGACAGCCTGGACATGTCTCCAGTCCATCAGGGACACAAAGACACAAAAAAGACAAACCATTCACTCGCTCACTCACACCTAGAGACAATTTAGAGTTACCAATCAGACTAACGTGCATGTTTTAGGTCTGTGGGAAGAAACCGGAGTACACAGAGAACCCACACATGCACGGAGAGAACATATAAACTCCACCCAGAAAGGTCTGACATTTTCAGACATGTTAAATGGGAGTTGTGTGTGTGCATGTATATGGGTACGTACAGGTGTGTGTACAAATACTCATTTTACAGATTGATTTATATTCTGTGCATTCAGTCACAGCAATGTATGTGTATAAGTACATATGTATACTGTATATGGATGCACAGATTCATATTGGTGTTGATGTTGATACACTCTGTGCAATTGGTTTTTACATGTCTGGAATGAATAAATAAAAATAAAAATCCAAGGTTCCAGGAGTGGGATTTGAACCGAGGCAACATGTTTGCTTATAGAGGCAGCAGCTCTACCAACTGCACCACCCAAAATAAACTTGTTACATATTTTTACCCGAGTCTCCGTTGTCTGCTTGCACGTGGGTTCAACATTAAAGCAGAATGAGGTCACTAGTAAACCACCTTATCAGCTGTGACATCATTCAGAGAGCACAGAACAATGGTTTTGTCCAGGCTAGGCTAACAGCAAGTCAAACAAGAACTTTTTTTTTTTAAAGCATTTACCAAGTTTTTCTCAAAAAAGGTCCATGCACAATAAACATACATTGGTGTAGCAGCACAGATATTGTGGAATCAACAAACAGTGTCATGCAAAAGTGTAAGTTTAACATGAGCGAATGTCTCTTTCTTTAACAGCAGTTTGTTGTTTTTGAGAGAGTTGTTTTATACCGGTAAGTGGGACGGCTGTGGCTGAGTGGTTAGAGCGGTCATCCTCCAATGCTGCTCCAACGTTGGGGGTTTGATTCCACCAGCAGACACAGGCCAAAGTGAACCACCCATTGCCTCTGATGTGTGTCTCATCAGTGTATGAATGTGATAAATCACTGATTAATATTTGTATAGATCTAGTAGAGTGTTGTTATGTGAATGAGGCACAGATTGTTGTAAAGAGCTTTGAATAGCTTGATCAGGTAGAAAAGTGCTATATAAGTACAGTCCATTTATCATTAAGTCTGAAAATCAAATGTAAAAATACAGGTCCTTATTTTGCTGACCTTAAGCCTAGCCTGGTCCAAGTCCCACTTTTTTCATCATACTCTGATTTATGACTGAGCTCACAACATAACATAATACAGGGAACCCCCGACCTACGAACGAGTTTGGGACCTAAGAACCGTTCGCAGCTCGATCCGTTCGTAGGTAGGGGGTGAAAATTATATTAAAAAAAAAAAATATTCATTCATTCATTCATTCAACCTTTATTTATCATGCTAACGGAGCGCGCGCACACATTTAAGCATGTAAAGTAGTGTACTGTAATGTTAAACATTGCTATTCACATTTACAGAATAAATAAAAATATATTTTCTTACTTTGAGATGGTCAAAGCCGACATAGGTTGCCATGCGTTGATTGTTTTCGGGCCAAGCAGCGCGGGGGCCGGCAAGCCACCGCAGCTGCTCCAGACCTGTGTTAGCTAGCTGGCTAGCTTCTGCTAGCCAAGCCATGAGCTAGTGTTGGAGCGGCGGCGCGATCAATCTGCAGCTGCTGCTCCAGCCGCTGCTCCAGCCTGAGACGTCCACAGAGCTATTCCAGCTAGTAATTAATCCATATGATGCGATCCTGGTCACCAGTGTTCAAAAGGCCGGCTCCCGTGTTAGCTCCAGTGTTAGCTCTGGAGCTAGCCAGGCCGGAGGTGTAGCCAGGCCGGCCGGAGGTGTTCGCACGGCGGCCTGGCACGATCGGCGATAAATCCGCTGCTGCCTGAGACATCCACAAAGTTCACAGAGACGTTTCCAGCTAGTAATTAATCCATATGAAGCCATCCTGGTCACCAGTCTTCGTCCGGCTCTCGGCAGCTAACCTAAGATGGCGTCCGGTGTTCTACATTAATTTGTGACCGGAGACCCCAGTGACTGAACCTAAAATAGCGTCCGGTGTTCTACATTAATTTGTGACCGTGTAAACTGAAGACCTACTTCCTGTTGCCCAAGATTGCTCAAAAATTGCTCAAAAATGATCAGAAATGATCTTTTTTATCATAATTATTATTTATAAAGCCTTTAAAACAACCAGAGCTGCAACAAAGTGATGTACACATGAAATTAAGAACATTTAAACACAAAAAAAAAAAAAAAAAATTTTTTTTTTTTTTTAAATTCATATTTTTATTAAATATGATATGTTCGTAGGTCCCGTGGTTCGCAGGTCGATGGGGTCGTAGGTCGGGGGTTACCTGTATAAATACTACAGAAGATCCCCAAAAAAAATCAGACTATGTCTTTGACTAAAAGAAAGAGGGATAGTGGTGGCACAGTGGTTAGAGACAGTGGGCCTGTGATTGGAAGATCGCCGGTTCAAGCCCCGGAAACGACAACATCAAAAAGTGTGGGTGGAAAAAGGTGAGACACCCACACCTTCATTTGCCCCACTCTGGGCCCCTGAGGAAGGCTCTTAACCCCCACCATCTGCTCCCTAGGGGAAAAAAAACTGATCTCTCTTGAAAATGAGTTCTCATGGCTCAATGAGACTACCTGTTAGGGTAAATGAAATGAAAAAAATAATACTGTAAATAATTTTCATTTAGTTTGTTAGTTACTTAGTTGTTGCAGAATTTAAAATAAATTAATCATGCACGATATTTGAAGACATGGTTTCCTTTAAAAAAATAAATTTTCATTTCTGAAGAATTTCTGAAGAAACCGGAAGTTGCTGCATTCAATAAAGTCAAATCTGAGAATGACGTCAGACCCTTGTCATGTTCCATTTGCAAGTGGAAAAACCAGTAGGATTCGTTGATTAGTATGAGACATGGGTACCATTAGCAGTACAAACCAAAACTAATGGATTTATCTGCATTGCTGATACTGCACTGCACTGCTGCTGAGTTGATAGAAAGTATGTGTTGAGTTGATAGAAAGTATGTGTTATTGAATTACTGAAACACAAACAGATGTGAAAATGAAAAAAAGTTCCACTATTTTGTATTTTGAGGTCAGAATTGGTGACTCTGACTCTATGAGGCAAACATCCAACTCTGAGAGCCAATCCAGTTGAGTTTTCTGTCTGAGAGCTCAGGTTTGACTTAAACATATAAATATAAAAGACTACTGAGTACCAATATTTATTGTATCAAGAAGTTAATGTAATCTGCATCAGTTGTGGTAAAAATAATTAAGGGTAACAGAAATGTACACTTAATTAAAATTGTTGTTGAAAATTTGAACAGATATGGTATTAGAGGTCCAACATTATCTAGCTATTTGAAAGGGTATCTAGCTATTTGAAAGATACGAAACAATTTAAACAAATAAATAGTGTAAAATCTGACCCCTGCAATATCACATGTGGAGTTCCTCAAGGCTCTGTACTTGGACCAAAGCTATTTATTTTATATGTGAATGACTTAGTAAATGTGTCACGACTCCTTAAATGTGTCCTTTTTGCTGATGATACCACTTTTTTTTATGAATTTATTTATGATTTTTTTTTCAGACAACCAAGACAGAAAAAATAATAATAAAAATAAAAAAATGAAAAAGCAACAACAACAACAAAAAGTAAACAAATACAACAAAAACAAAAATCAACAAGACAAAACAGTCAAAACAGTGTCAACTTACTAGAGAACTGATAAGAGATGACAAAATGTGTGCATCAGTCCGTACAGTAGAGTGTAATCAAGCACGAGGCAGAGTCAAAGGGAACAACAGACATTTCTGGAGACATTGTATCAAACAGTTCACCATAAAACACGCGATGTCAATAAAAGATGAAAGCAATTAATTATAATGACATTATTAGCAATAACAATGAAGAATAAAAAATAAAAAATACAGTTCTGGATGAGTACGGCAGTCATTTTAGCCCATTATTTTGTATATACAGTATCTATTGAAAGGACCCCACACATCAAGGAACTTATGACGGTTGTCTGACAAAGAGTATCGAATTTCTTCACCACATTTTTTTGTTTGGGTAAAGATATAGAACAAATGTTGGAATTGATAAAGACAGAATTTGTCAAAATACAAACTTGGTTTAAACTTAATAAATTATCATTAAATCTAGATAAAACTAATGACATGATATTCAGTAACAAAAAGAAAACTGTTTATGTTCCATTTAAAATTGATGGTGTTGAGATTGGTAGAGTGAGTGAGGTGAAGTTTTTGGGTGTTATTATTGATGACAAACTGACATGGAAACAACACATAAATTCTGTAAGAATAAAAATAGCTAAATCATTGCAGTACTGTACAAAGTCAGAGACTTATTGAATGATAAAGCTCTGTATTTGTTGTATAACACAATCATTGTTCCACACTTAATCTATTGTATTGATGTTTGGGGGAAAGCGTGTAAAACAATCACAAAGCCTATTTTTGTATTACAGAAAAGAGCTGTAAGAATTATCACTAGAAAACATTACCGTCATCCATCTAGTACATTATTTTATCAACTGAAGTTATTGAAGTTCCATGATTTGGTAGATTATAATATTTTATCAGTTATGTATAGGGCTCAGAATAAAGCATTACCCTTAAATATCCAAATGCATTTTGTTAAAAGACAAAATTGTTATAATCTTAAGGGGACAGAGATATTTGTAAAACCAAAATTCAGAACTACCGTAGTTTGAAGGGACGGTCTACCTCATTCCAGGGAATTAGATTATGGAATGGTTTGGAGAATGAAGTTAAAAATGCCAAGTCAGCGTGTACATTTAAGAAAATTATCAAAACTGAATATAGCCTATATATGAAGTAGCGTAATGTGTATTGTATTAGAGTTAAAAAATTAGAAAGAGTTATTCATTTTGTTCTGTTACTGAAGATTATTTTTGATTGAACTACTTTGTAATACAGTAGTTTGAAAAAAGGGGCAGATATAATAAGATTCTTTCTCCTTTCTGCCACCTTTCATTTTTATATTTTGTATGTTATCGTTTATGGGATTGTTTTGTATTGTATTTTTAAAATGAACACATTTTATAAATTAATTAATTTATTAAGCCTAAATAGATCTGCAGATTCAGATAAACTGCATTAAGATGTTCAATGAGCAAATCCAAACAATCTCAGCTGTTTTTTTAATAACAAAACAGCTTTATTTGTAAAGCAATCTTAGTTCAAATGTTTCGTTTTAGGTTGATTTGGAATATTAAGAGTCCTTTCGTGGATATTTTAATTTTGAAACAACATGTCAAACTTTTCCTGTATAATCTAAATGACGTTCACTCTGTGACAATAAAGAGGTTCATTATTTTATCTGCGGGAGCACCATTGTTTTCATTATTTCCTTAATGCTCTCGTAATGAAAAGTGTTGCCTCTTGCAGGTTTATGAAATAGGACCCCTTATTGCCTAATAATAACTTGATTGCACACTTTATGGATACAAAACAGTTGGAAATCACAAAGTTAACAGAATATTTTATCACCTGCTTTTATTGTAAATCATTCAAAAGCGTGCAAATAGTAAAAAAACATATTAAGCACTTCTGAAATGTTAATCTTCTGTGGAGTGAGAAGCAAAATAATGTGACATTTGCAAGATAAGGTGACATTTACTTTCAGCTCTGAGGCTTTTGTGTTGTGGAATCAACTCTTGGTTTGGTTTCAGCAGGTAAATACTGCTTTAGGAAAAATATTACACATTTTTCATTTTGATGAAGTTTGCAGTTAGATCTTTATTCTGTTGCTTTAGATTTAGGTTCCTGAGGGACGTCGCTTCTCACACGCTTTCTCTCATTTAAGGAGAAAATATGATGCAGTTCACTGGTTTCCATAGCTAAAATCCTTTTTACAAATTGGCAAATGATTTTAAAAAATACTCTTTAGGATGTGACTTTAAATGAAATTGGGTTGTAACTGAATCATATCGGACTGTTTTGAATTAGATAGAATTGGTTGAGGAGTAATCAGATTTAAACTGTTTACTCTGTCTGTATTTTTTAAACCACGGAAAAGAAAACAGTCCAAGATCAACTTTGTTGTAAACTGAAGTTGTTATAATAATAATAATAATGTCTTTTTCTGTCATCTGTGTATGTTTCCCATACACAGACGAAATTCGTCTCTGCATTTAACCCAACCACCACCAGGTGGTGCAGTGAGCAGCCATAGAAAGCGTCCGGGGAGCTGGAGAATTAGGTGTGCACTCATAGACACCCCAAGGTGTGTAGTGGCCGGGGCGCGAACCCACGTCCTTCGGGTCCCAAGTCAAAAGCCCTGCCACTACACCATCTTGGCTCCTAAGAATAAATGAACATAATTTAATTTAATCAGTGCTAAAATAAAAAGCAATCCAAAGCAACTTGCTTTTAATCATAAAGCATTAACATTTTTCTTCATTTAACAAACGGGGACTCAGTGGCATGTGGAAGAACCATACACAGCCACACCAGCCTGGTGCTTCCTCCTCATGCTGCTCACCAGCTTCATCACTGTAGGATGGCATCCCATTCATCAACCGGCAATTGTTGTAAGTCAGATAGTGTGCTTGTGTTGGTCCCACTGGGACAAACAGCCCAACAAAACACATGGGGAGTCCAGACTGCAGGCAGGACGTTCAACTCCTTCACACTTGGATTCTGGAAGAAGTCTCTTCTCTGTAGGAGTGAGTGCTGTCATCTTGATTGATAGAGTTTGGGTCCCAGACTGTGGAGATGTAGGATTTACACTCACAGGTGAAAATCAGGAGCCAATCAGGCACTTGATTGCCATCACCAAGAATCAACGGCAGAATATGCTCAAATCTTCTCTGTTTGGTTTTGAAAGAGATTATTTATTTTTGAGAAGAATTGTTACAACAAAGAAAGAATTGCCCAAGCTCTACTGTCCTAACCTTTTGTACTGTTTGCAAGTCTCTGTGTGAACATGTGAGAATAAATATCTATCCACCTTATTCCTAGCCCTAATGCTGACTTGCGTGAATTATGGGCGTGACTTCTGGTGCGGATCAGAACGGGTGTTTGTTTATGTGCTAACAGTTCAAGCTAATGTAGTTTCTCCAAGCATTGTGGATTTAATTTAAAGGAGACCAAATATTGGTCCTATAAATTTTTATGGTATGTCTGTGGGCTATCCAGACCATGTTCATTCAATTTAATGCACAAAATAATTCTTAGATAATAAAATATCCCCTTTCTAGTTGTGCCTTTTCTGACTTCCGTTCTGAACAGGCTGTTTATGATAAGGCCACGCCCTTCAAAAATCTGTTTACATTAACTCCGCCCTCCAAAGGGGACCCTGAGTCAGACCCAGAGGCAGACGCCATTTTGGGCAGGGCAAATGAGGCGCTGACGCGTCGCGTAGGCCGCTGAGAAACATCCATAAGTTCACCCTCCATGTTAAAAACTCTTCGTCTGACTCTTCGAAAACAAGCAATAAGGCTGCAGAGTAACACACTGGCTGCTAACTGCTATACACGCTCTCTCTAGCGGGGACCGCTTTTTTTGACGGACCACATCCGGCGCGGACCGGATATGGTCCGTGAGCAGTCGTCCGGTTGATTTAAGAGCCCGTAAATAAGTTTTTTCGTTTTTACTGATAGATAATTAGTTATTAGCGGTACTGCATTTTAACAACAACGAAACATCGAACTCTGAGATGAACTCAGAAAAACAACCGTGACGTCTTTTATACTGAAGTGGGTGGAGCATCACCAGGGGTTGCTAGGTGAGGGGACTCAGGTTGGGGTGGGTTGTCCTGGCGCTTGTGACATCACAAGCACCAGGATTTGAAAACGAGACATTTATATCACTGAAAAATAAATATACTTAGAGTAAATATACCACTGGGTGCACTTTTTTGGCCCTAGGACTGTTTTTTTAAGAAGTACACAACCAAAGTTGAGTAAAAAAAACATTAAAAAGTGAATTTTGCATCTTTGGTCCCCTTTAAACATGTAGGAACACCACCCGTCAGAGCTCAAGCAGGACAATGTAATCATATAAAACCATTTTTTGTTTGTTTGTTTGTTTTTTCTCTAACTTGCTCTCAACCAAGACGGACACTTTCTTTTCCTCTCCTGCCTCCCTCCTGCTTTTGCTCTCGTCCTGTGAATCTGTCTCCTAACCTCTCTTTACACATCTTCCGAATCATAAATGATGGATCTGGTCAGTCTCTCAACTCAATTAGTAAAAATTTCTCAAGGAGAAGACAGGGTGCAGAAGAACCCTCATGCCCTGAAGTGACACACACAGGTGGATATAGGGAAGATGATGTGCCTGTTTGCTGAGGATGTACGTACAAGACACGTACATAATTGAATTTATGATAACAGGATTTCTGCTTTTTTGGAATCAGCGGGTACCTGGGATATCAACAAATTAGGAAGACGTTGGCAGCAGTTTTGGCAATTATGAGGCCACCTGCCTTTATATGAAGGATTGTACCGTGCTTCGAGAACTCAGACTCATGCTTGCAAGCTAAACCGTAAGTTGGACGTGATTTCTGAGAATCGCAGGCCACTTGCGGCTCCTAGAACTCGCTGGCATGAAGGAATCAACATTGGAGAAGGCATGGTCTGGTGGAATGAGCACCAATCTGGTTATTTGGATTCACCACTGAGTATACCAGCAAAACTATGAAGACAGATGGAAAATCAGTATTCAATTGCTGTTTATCTGAATCTGGCTTCCCCGCTTGGCCTTGGATAGGCCAACTTTTCTCAAATTCCTCCTGGAGGATGTGTAAATCATGAAGATCTGTTCTGCTCCAACCCTATCAGAGCTGAGCCGGCTGATAGACAATGTGCCATCTTTATCAGGACTATGGAACTTTCAGGCAGTGTTCACGGACAATCTCACCACCTTTGTCGGCCTCTTACCCCACTGCAAAATGTCTTGTGCTTATCTATGTTGCTTTTAGTTTTTTGCTACCTTACACTGTGTCCTGTGTGTCCAGGACACATGTGAGAGATCTTTTTTTTCATACCTTCTTCTTACCTTATATTTTTCTTCCATTTTCTTATCTAAACGATAAGTGCAGTGCTTCACAGTGAAATGCTGGTGAAGATTCTCAGTCGTCCAGGACATGATAAAATCAAAAAAGGCGTTCAATACAGGATCAACTGGACTTTATTTGTTGCAGAAAACGTTTCGACTTCTGTCCAGAAGTCTTTTTCAATTCTGAAATTCAGAATTGAAAAAGACTTCATTGCTGGTATACTCAGTGGTCTGAAATTCAGAATTGAAAAATACTTCTGGACAGAAGTCGAAACGTTTTCTGCAACAAATAAAGTCCAGTTGATCCTGTATTGAACGCCTTTTTTGACTTCACAGTGAAGCTGCAGCCTCTGTGCACCTCTGTCTTGTTTTCTTTGGACGGCTGCACTGAAATGTATTTAATTCTCTTAACTCTTATCTAACCTCTGCAAGATCACATGTGGAGTCCCACAAGGCTCTATACTTGGACAAAAGTTGTTTATTTTGCATGTAAATGATTTAGTGTGATAGCTCGCTCCTTTCTATAGGTCGCTTTGTCCAATTATTGGCAATAAATTGGAAAAATCCATAAACATGTTGCACCTTTATTTAGATTGCACCTACATCACCGCTGACGTGACGCGTCACCGCTGAGACAACCCGGAAATGTGGTCCGAGTGTTTAGCTCTGCTGCAAATGTCTGCCACAGGAGCGCACAGCAAGGCTTTAAGAAGATTAACACTAAAAACAATTATTTGTTTGCTAAAAATTATAGCTGACATTATAGCACAAGGGTTCCTGAGCTTAACCGTTCCTTAATAAATTCACGAAATGGTCAAATCTGCTGGATTTAAATTGTTTCGCTTTGACGTCTTCCAAACCATCGCGTGCGCTGCGAAAATAAATTATAAATAAATCGAATTTTATCTCAAACAACTCCAACAGCTAACAGTTTGTAAATGAACACCAAATAATTACTTTCTGTAGGTTTCAAGAAAATCTGCAG
>JBBPBX010059505.1:0-16084 GCA_038048925.1 Garcialebias charrua
AATGGCACTCGTCCACCGATCGGAAGGTTGGAGGTTCGAATCCCGTTTCCCCACACCATGTGTCGTTGTGTCCCTGGGCAAGACACTTAACCCCGAGTTTCTCCCGGTAGGACTGGATGGCGCCTTGCATGGCAGTCTGCCGCTACCGGTGTATGAATGTGTGTATGAATGGTTGGATGGTTGGTATTGTAAAGCGCTTTGGGGCCCCTCATAGGGGGCTGGAAAATACAGGTAGTCCCCGAATTACGAGCGCTCTGATCTACGAGGTTCCAGACTTACGAGCTGGCGAATTTTTGGAAAAAACGCAAAAAATACTGAGTTTTCATGTGTTTTTTCACCACAGTTAGTTAGATAAACATATGGACACACGTTTCCGATCATTTTTATGCACTCATAAGCAGTTTTTTGATGAAAATAGAGTGTTTGTAGTCGCGCTAGCGAAACCGTTCCAATTTACGAGCGAAATTTCGGACTTACGAGAGACATGGCAACCGTTCCAAATTACGAGATTTCCGGTTTACGAGCGCCTCGTTGTAACGGATCTCGCTCGTAAATCGGGGACTACCTGTAGTATAAAAGTATGAAAATTTACACCAACACTGAAACACCAAACACCCCTAAAACACCAAACACCCAATGAACATAAGCATAAAATGAAATAATAAAAGTGTAATACTGTCCTGAGTTTTTGCATAGTAGTATAAAAAGTATAAAACGTATATCTATAAAATAAACTGAAGTTTCTAGCGTTGACATTTGCAAAGAGTCATCAACATCTCCAAAAGTTTGGTCTGTGTTGTAAAAAGCTGCACTTTGAACCTGCAGAAGGAATGTTGTTGTTGGAATATGGGGGAGATGTTTTGTTTTGGCTACTGGGGGGATGTTTTGAGCACACAAAAGACTTCAGCCCCAGGGGGTCACACAAACCTAATTGAATGCAAATCCCTCAATCTGTCATTTTACAGTCTCTGGTAAGTGTAGTACTCATCTGAATATTCTGGTATTCCTAGTGTTAAACTCCTCCACTTGGGGCAGGACCTCCTCCCCGACCCGGAGAGGGCATGCTACCCTTTTCCGGCTCAAGACCATGGCCTCGGATTTGGAGGAACTGATCCTCATCCCGGCCGTATCACACTCGGCTGCAAACCGCTCCAGTGAAAGTTGTAAATCACGAACTGATGAAGCCAGTAGGACCACATCATCTGCAAAAAACAGAGAAGCGATTCTAAGGTCACCAAAACGGATCCTCTCAACACCTTGGCTGCGCCTAGAAATTCTGTCCATAAAAGTTATGAACAGAATCGGTGACAAAGGGCAACCTTGGCGGAGTCCAACTCTCACCGGAAACGAGCCTGACTTACTGCCGGCAATGCGGACCAAGCTCTGACACCGGTCGTACAGGGACCTAACAGCCCATATCAATGGGCCTGGTACCCCATACTCCCGGAGTACCCCCACAGAACCCCCCGAGGGACGCGGTCGAATGCCTTTTCCAAGTCCACAAAGCACATGTAAACTGGTTGGGCAAACTCCCACGCACCCTCCAGGACCCTGTTGAGGGTGTAGAGCTGGTCCAGTGTTCCACGACCAGGACGAAAACCACACTGCTCCTCCTGAATCCGAGGTTCGACTATCCGACGGACCCTCCTCTCCAGAACCCCTGAATAGACCTTACCAGGGAGGCTTAAGAGTGTGATCCCCCTATAGTTGGAACACACCCTACGGTCCCCCTTTTTGAATAGGGGAACCACCACCCCAGTCTGCCAATCCAAGGGAACTGCCCCCGATGTCCACGCGATATTGCAGAGTCGCGTAAGCCAACACAACCCTACAACATCCAGAGCCCTAAGGAACTCCGGGCGAATCTCATCCACCCCCGGAGCCTTGCCACCGCGGAGCTTTTTAACCACCTCGGCGACCTCAGCACCAGAGATCGGAGAACCCGACCCAAAGTCCCCAGGCTCCGCTTCCTCAGTGGAAGACGTGCCAGTAGGATTGAGGAGGTCTTCGAAGTATTCCGCCCACCGACTCACAACATCCCGAGTTGAGGTCAGCAGCACGCCACCCCCACCATAAATGGTGTTGGTCGCGTACCTCTTTCCCCCCCTGAGACGCCGGATGGTGGACCAGAATCGCCTCGAAGCCGTACGGAAGTCATTCTCCATGGCCTCTCCGAACTCCTCCCACGCCCGAGTTTTTGCCTCAGCAACCACCCGAGCCGCATGCCGCTTGGACTGCCGGTACCTATCAGCTGCTTCCGGGGTCCCACAAGCCAAAAAGGCCCAATAGGACTCCTTCTTCAGCCTGACAGCATCCCTCACTGCCGGTGTCCACCACCGGGTTCGAGGGTTGCCACCACGACAGGCACCAACAACCTTGCGGCCACAGCTCCGATAAGCTGCCTCGACAATAGAGGCGCGGAACACGGCCCACTCGGACTCCATGTCCCCCGCCTCCCTCGGAACGTGTTCAAAGCTCTCCCGGAGGTGGGAGTTAAAGCTCCGTCTTACGGGAGACTCTGCCAGACGTTCCCAGCAGACCCTCACAATACGTTTGGGTCTGCCAGGTCTGACCGGCATCCTCCCCCACCATCGGAGCCAACTCACCACCAGGTAGTGGTCAGTTGACAGCTCCGCCCCTCTCTCACCCGAGTGTCCAAGACATGCGGCCGCAGATCAGATGAGACGACAACAAAGTCGATCATCGAACTGCGACCTAGGGTGTCCTGGTGCCAAGAGCACATATGGACACCCTTATGCTTAAACATGGTGTTCGTTATGGACAATCCATGACGAGCACAGAAGTCCAATAACAGAACACCACTCTGGTTCAGATCAGGGGGGCCGTTCCTCCCAACCACACCCCTCCAGGTCTCACTGTCATTGCCCACGTGAGCGTTGAAGTCCCCCAGTAGAACAAGGGAGTCCCCAGGAGGCGCACTCTCCAATACCCCCTCCAAGGACTCCAAAAAGGGTGGGTAGTCTGAGCTGCCGTTTGGTGCATAGGCACAAACAACAGTCAGAGCCCGTCCCCCCACACGTAGGCGAAGGGAGGCTACCCTCTCGTTCACCGGGGTGAACCCCAACGTACAGGCACCAAGATGGGGGGCAACCAGTATGCCCACTCCTGCTCGGCGCCTCTCACCAGGGGCAACTCCAGAGTGGAAGAGTGTCCAACCCCTCTCAAGGAAACTGGTTCCAGAGCCAGAGCCATGCGTTGAGGTGAGTCCGACTATTTCTAGTCGGAACTCTCAACCTCACACACTAGCTCAGGCTCCTTCCCCACCAGAGAGGTGACATTCCATGTCCCAATGGCCAGCTTCTGTAGCCGAGGATCAGACCGCCAGGGTCCCCGCCCTCGGCCACCACCCATCTCACATTGCACCCGACCCCTTTGGCCCCTCCCACAGGTGGTGAGCCCATGGGAAGGGGGACCCACGTCTCCTCTTCGGGCTGTGCCCGGCCGGGCTCCATGGGTAAAAGCCCGGCCACCAGGCGCTCGCCAGCGTGCCCCACCTCCGGGCCTGGCTCCAGAGTGGGGCCCCGGTGACCCGCGTCCGGGCGAGGGAAAACTTAGTCCATTAATTGTACTCATCATAGGGGTTTTTGGGCTGCACTTTGTCTGGTCCCTCACCTAGGACCTGTCTGCCTTGGGTGACCCTACTAGGGGCATGAAGCCCCTGACAGCATAGCTCCTAGGATCATTGGGACACTCAAACCCCTCCACCACGGTAAGGTGGCAATATATATATAAACATATATATGTATATATGTATGTATGTGTATATATTAATGGTGTCGAAATTAGCATGTTAATTATTTGCGTTATTTTCTTTATTATGATGCGTTAAAATAAAATAACGCAACGATTATTTTGAAAAGCTCTCCCCGGAAGCTGAACCTCACTTCCGGTTTCTGCTTGCTAACGCTGTTAGCGCAGGCACCGTACCTGCACTCACATGCGATCACTGGACTTCTGCTAGCAATGATAACTATTTGGGTGTCACGGCTCACTTTATTGATGACAGCTGGAGCCTACACTCCTTTGTTTTAACTATGATTAAATCTACCGAGCGCCACTCAAAAAAACAACAACGCTCGGGTGTCACGGTATGGTGCGGTGTGTGAAGGATGAGTCCCGTGGTGCAGACAGGCAGACTTCAGAGGCAAGAGTAAAATCAAAATACTTTAAGTGGAAAACAAAACAACTGACGTGGTAGTTACAAAATAATACGGACGCTCTAACTAAGGCTGGAATACTAACATTAAACTTGTAGACAAGATGTACTCACAGACCAGGAGATGGGGAACGACACACCAGGGAAACAGGGACAATGACCCAACCATGAGACACACATGAATGCTGACTAATATACACGCCTTAATTAATGATGAACACAAACACCTGTGACACTAAACAGACAGACCAACAGAGGAACAGACACAGGATGTAAGGAGGGGATGGAGCCAATCCTTACAGTACCCCCCTCAAAGACGCCCCCCGGCGTCCCCAAAGAACACCCCCCAAAAAACAGGGCGGGCAGAGGGAGGAACCGCAAGGATGGCGGGCACGAGAAAACACAAGGACAACAAACCAAAAACCGACAGGAACAGGACCTGGGACATAATCTAAACACAAAAGCAAAACTAGAAAACCAACAAGCACCCAAACATCAAGGCCAAGACGTCAACCTCGGGCAAGGACCCCTCAGGTGGGCGACCGGGAGACCGTCCATCGCGTAGGACCCCATCTGGTGGACGACCGGGAGGCAGTCCATCCTGCAGAGACACATCAGGCGGACAACCCGGGGGCCGTCCATCGAGCAGGAGATTCCATCGATGACGAGGCCTCAGGACAGTTGAAGATGAGGGTGGGACCCTCCAGGGCCCACCCAGAACAGTAGCCCCCTCATGCGGCGTAGCGACGCAAAGCATTGAGACGTCTTCGGGCGTTGAAACGTTAGACGTTGAGATTAGGGATGTGCCGATCAGGTTTTTTGAAACCGATACCGATACCGATCACCTATGTGTGACGATCACCGATACCGATCACAATTACCGATTGCCTATATGTGAGCCGATCACATAAACCGATCACCGATCACCGATCAAATGGCTTACCTGTAATTTATGAGTGCTGCTTCTGGCTACAAGATCTGAAAACTTTTCAGATCTTGTAGCCAGAAGCAGCACTCATGTTATTTTCAGAACCATAAAATCACCATAATTCAGACAAAAACATATTTTTACTAATTTATTTCAGAGAACAAAGTAAATAAAAGTAATTATCAACTGCATTATCAAAGAAAAATGTTTACCTTACTAACTTTCAATAAAAAAAAAGGTTTTTTATTGTTTAAAAAAAACATCTATTACTTCATATAAAAAACTAAAATACCCCATTTGCTACTTAAAGCTGCACTGTTGGCTGTTTTTACAAATGGCTTTATAAATACGTAAAGTATCATTATTATTATTTTTAAATAATTTCGTGCTTTTTTGAACAACTTCCTGCGGGAACCAGGTGGCGGTAATGCGCTTAATATGAGTTCGCCAACCGCCATTCAACTCTATAGAAGAAGAAGAAGAACCAGGAAATACCGCCTCCGCCATTTTACATTCAGTTCCACACTCGGCACTCGGCTTTTGGAGGACTGTTTCTCCCATAAGAGGATGCCTCATACGGATAAATTAACTGGAAACACTCCCTGAACTCTGTGAATGTCTCAGGACTGGAGCAGCAGCCGCGATCGCTCCGCCGAGCGCTCCTACAGCGCCGCGCGAGACCAGCAGCTCATGGTATGAGCTAAGGCTAACATGCTAAACCGGACCTGCAGCAGACAGCCGGCTTTGTGCGATCAGAGGTTCCTGGAGCTCGCCTCGATGTCGGACTGGAAGCAGAAGATATCGGGGGACACCCAGCTAACTTGGAATAACAAAGCCGACAGCCTTTTTGAAGCCGCAGCTAAACTGGACTGCCCGTAACTGCGCAGCGGAGCGGACTCGGTGGGGCTACTCGGTGGGGCTACATGCTAACAGGTGTTGCTTATGGCGGCGCTGGCAGACGGCTTTTGGTAAGTTATTAAAACGTATTAAAACATTTTAATGACGAATTAGGTTTGTTGTGTTGAAGGACTTCGTTTTGCAGTTAGCAAACTTCGTATCACAGGCTCTGTGATCGGTAATTGAAGGCAAAAGCCGATCACATCCGCTTTAATGATTATCGGTGCCGATTGATCGGTTACCGATCGATCGGCACATCCCTAGTTGAGATGTCTTCAAGCGTTGAGACATCAGACGTTGAGACGTCAGACGTTGAGACGTCAGACCTTGAGACGTCAGACCTTGAGACGTCGTATGACGTTGAGACGTCGTATGGCGTTGAGACGTCGTGCGGCGTTGAGACATCGTGCGATGTTGAGACGTCGTGCGGTGTTGAGACGTTGTGCGGCATTGAGACGTCCTCGAACGGTGAGGAGAAATCAGTCGAGTCGAGCGAGTCATCTGGTGAGCAGACGTCATCGATGTGGAGACCCTCCATCGGTGTGGAGACCTCCGGTTGCGAGACCTCCGGCTACGAGACCTTCGGCTACGAGACCTCCGGCTACGAGACTTCCGGCTACGAGACCTCCGGGACCCTCCCAGAGCAAGAAACGTGAGGGCGTCCTTCCTGGGACCCTTCGAGACAGGATATGTGAGGACGTCCCTTCTAGGACCCCTTGAGATAGGATATGTGAGGACGTCCCTCCTGGGACCCCTTGAGACAGGATACGTGAGGGCGTCCTTCCTGGGACCCCTCGAGACAGGATACGTGAGGGCATCCCTCCTGGGACCCCTTGAGACAGGATACATGAGGGCGTCCCTCCTGGGATCCCTCGAGACAGGATATGTGAGGACGTCCCTCCTGGGACCCCTTGAGACAGGATACGTGAGGGCGTCCCTCCTGGGACCCCTCGAGACAGGATACGTGAGGGCATCCCTCCTAGGACCCCTTGAGACAGGATACATGAGGGCGTCCCTCCTGGGATCCCTCGAGACAGGATATGTGAGGACGTCCCTCCTGGGACCCCTTGAGACAGGATACGTGAGGGCGTCCCTCCTGGGACCCCTCGAGACAGGATACGTAGAAGGCGTCCTCCTGGACGCTCCCGAGACAGGAAACGTGTGACGTGCAGAACTCAGACGATATGGGTAGACCCTCCATCGACGTGGAGGCGTCAGCTGTGAGAGGACCCTCCATCGATGTGGAGACGTCAATGGTGAGCGGACCCTTCGTAAACGTGAAGGCGGCGGTGGCATTGGGACCCTCTGTGGAGGTCGAGGCATCTGCGGCGCTGGGACCCTCTGTGGAGGTCGAGGCATCGGCGGCACTGGGACCTCTGTGGAGGTCGAGGCGTCGGCGGCGCTGGGACCCTCTGTAGAGGTCCAGGCATTGGTCACGCCGGGACCCTCTGTAGAGGCGGAGGTAGGACCCTCTGTAGATTACCTGGAAGCCGCGCCGGGACCCTCTGTAGAGACGGAGGTGTCCGTGGCGCTGGGACCCCCCGAAGGCGAGGAACCAGGAGACAAGGAACCAGGCAAAGCGTCGTCAGGCGAGGCTTCAGTGGCCGAAGAGTCCGTGGGCGATGCTTCTGATGTAGCGTCCTATGTAGGTGATGTAGAAGCAGGACCTGTAGGTGCTGGTGGTGCAGCATCCCCTGGTGAAATCGGCAGGACAGCACCCTCTGTATGTGCCAGAGGTTGGACAGCACCCTCTATCTTAGCTTTATACTCCTTCTGTGCTATCTTAGCCAAAGTCTCCTCCTGTGCCATTTTAGCCAAAGTCAAGAGTTGAATGAAACCTGAGTCAATTACAGAACAGGGAACGTTAACAATAATGTCTACAATAATTGAGTATGTCTTGTGTTTATAATGAGGGTCCGGGTTATTGACAGCAGCATAAAACAGTATTTTTATCTGCTGGAAAATGTGAATAGCCTCCTCAGATCTCTGTCCCACAGCGACCCCTGTGGTTGAGGTGGGAACTGTCCACCCTTCAGTGTGTCCTGCAGGCTCTTCCTGCGTGAGTCCTGCAGGTGTAGCGACCCCTGTGGTCGATGCGTGAACAGGTTGCTCCTCCTTTTGTGAAGGAGTCTTGTGAGGACACTTCCTCTCAGCTGAGTGGCGTGCAGGAGTCTCCGTGACTCCTGCAGACGTGGTGTGAGGAACCACATACCCCCCCATCAAAGCACGTCTCCCCGGAGACGTCACGGAGCATGGGTGTGGGCACCCCTCCCCCTTTGAAATACCCCCCGGCTCTTCTGACAGCGTGGGAGAATTACGGGGGAGAGCAGGCTGAAACCCGGAAGTGCGTGTCTTCGCCGGTCGCCGCCTCCTTCGGCGGCCTCGTGTCTCTGGAGCTGGAAACGGCAGGAGTCCTTCCGGATCCGAATCCGAACCGTCGTCGGACACATCCCACAGCGAGATGGCTCGTGCAGGAGGAAAAGAAGTGAACTGGTCGGAGCGGCCGCCCCGACGCTTCCTCTCTCGCTCTGCGACCAACATTGGAGACGGAAGCTGCTCCGGCTCGGTTCTGTTGCTGCTCCAAGCGGGCTCGGTTTGAAACCTGCCGACTCTAATGACTGCCGCTTCCCTCTGAGCTGACTCAGACATCTTCTGCCTCTGGGTAAGTCTAATTTACCTGTCCGCGGGACTCAAAATGGTTGGGTCATTCTGTCACGG
The DNA here is from genome assembly GCA_038048925.1 of Garcialebias charrua. NCBI lineage: Eukaryota > Metazoa > Chordata > Actinopteri > Cyprinodontiformes > Rivulidae > Garcialebias > Garcialebias charrua. The sequence goes on from JBBPBX010059505.1 coordinate 8,721, forward strand.
TATGGTGGGGTGTGTGAGGGATGAGTCCCATGGTGCAGACAGGCAGACTTCAGAGGCAAGAGTAAAATCAAAACACTTTAATAAGTGGAAAACAAAACAACTGACGTGGCAGTTACAAAACAATACGGACGCTCTAACTAAGGCTGGAATACTAACATTAAACATGTAGACAAGATGTACTCACAGACCAGGAGCTGGGGAACGACACACCAAGGAAACAGGGACAATGACCCGACCATGAGACACACATGAACGCTGACTAATACACACGCCTTAATTATGAGGGGCCGTGTAGGACTAGAGGAAAATAGTTTAAGTCCTACACGGCCCCTCATACTTAATTAATGATGAACACAAACACCTGTGACACTGAACAGACAGACCAACAGAGGAACAGACACAGGATGTAAGGAGGGGATGGAGCCAATCCTTACATCGGGACAGACGGTGAAATCCCCCTGCTTACAGAAGCTGAGCTTGGAAAGCTGAAAAAGTTGGAGGAGCTACCTGAGCCATGCAGGTACGGTTTTATTTATTTTCCTTTGAAGTTAAGTAAAGTTAAATAAACAAACCAAGTCCGCTCATTCTCAATCAGTTCATCTGGACAATTTCTTTTTAGTAGAAACGTTTCACCCTCACTCCAGAGGGCTTCGTCAGTCAGAGCAGTCCAAAGCAAACTGAAGCTACCCCACCAAGTAAACAACTTAAGTGGACCAACCAGTTTGCTGTAGCCAAGATGGTTTCTGGGGGCTTGTCCCTCGTCGACTCCTCCCAGGCAGGCAGACATGTCCAAAGTGGTTCAAGACCAGAAAGTTCATTCTCAATAGTCCAGGTATCAAATCCGCTCATTCTCAATCAGTTCATCTGGACAATTTCTTTTTAGTAGAAACGTTTCACCCTCACTCCAGAGGGCTTCGTCAGTCAGAGCAGTCCAAAGCAAACTGAAGCTACCCCACCAAGTAAACAACTTAAGTGGACCAACCAGTTTGCTGTAGCCAAGATGGTTTCTGGGGGCTTGTCCCTCGTCGACTCCTCCCAGGCAGGCAGACATGTCCAAAGTGGTTCAAGACCAGAAAGTTCATTCTCAATAGTCCAGGTATCAAATCCGCTCATTCTCAATCAGTTCATCTGGACAATTTCTTTTTAGTAGAAACGTTTCACCCTCACTCCAGAGGGCTTCGTCAGTCAGAGCAGTCCAAAGCAAACTGAAGCTACCCCACCAAGTAAACAACTTAAGTGGACCAACCAGTTTGCTGTAGCCAAGATGGTTTCTGGGGGCTTGTCCCTCGTCGACTCCTCCCAGGCAGGCAGACATGTCCAAAGTGGTTCAAGACCAGAAAGTTCATTCTCAATAGTCCAGGTATCAAATCCGCTCATTCTCAATCAGTTCATCTGGACAATTTCTTTTTAGTAGAAACGTTTCACCCTCACTCCAGAGGGCTTCGTCAGTCAGAGCAGTCCAAAGCAAACTGAAGCTACCCCACCAAGTAAACAACTTAAGTGGACCAACCAGTTTGCTGTAGCCAAGATGGTTTCTGGGGGCTTGTCCCTCGTCGACTCCTCCCAGGCAGGCAGACATGTCCAAAGTGGTTCAAGACCAGAAAGTTCATTCTCAATAGTCCAGGTATCAAATCCGCTCATTCTCAATCAGTTCATCTGGACAATTTCTTTTTAGTAGAAACGTTTCACCCTCACTCCAGAGGGCTTCGTCAGTCAGAGCAGTCCAAAGCAAACTGAAGCTACCCCACCAAGTAAACAACTTAAGTGGACCAACCAGTTTGCTGTAGCCAAGATGGTTTCTGGGGGCTTGTCCCTCGTCGACTCCTCCCAGGCAGGCAGACATGTCCAAAGTGGTTCAAGACCAGAAAGTTCATTCTCAATAGTCCAGGTATCAAATCCGCTCATTCTCAATCAGTTCATCTGGACAATTTCTTTTTAGTAGAAACGTTTCACCCTCACTCCAGAGGGCTTCGTCAGTCAGAGCAGTCCAAAGCAAACTGAAGCTACCCCACCAAGTAAACAACTTAAGTGGACCAACCAGTTTGCTGTAGCCAAGATGGTTTCTGGGGGCTTGTCCCTCGTCGACTCCTCCCAGGCAGGCAGACATGTCCAAAGTGGTTCAAGACCAGAAAGTTCATTCTCAATAGTCCAGGTATCAAATCCGCTCATTCTCAATCAGTTCATCTGGACAATTTCTTTTTAGTAGAAACGTTTCACCCTCACTCCAGAGGGCTTCGTCAGTCAGAGCAGTCCAAAGCAAACTGAAGCTACCCCACCAAGTAAACAACTTAAGTGGACCAACCAGTTTGCTGTAGCCAAGATGGTTTCTGGGGGCTTGTCCCTCGTCGACTCCTCCCAGGCAGGCAGACATGTCCAAAGTGGTTCAAGACCAGAAAGTTCATTCTCAATAGTCCAGGTATCAAATCCGCTCATTCTCAATCAGTTCATCTGGACAATTTCTTTTTAGTAGAAACGTTTCACCCTCACTCCAGAGGGCTTCGTCAGTCAGAGCAGTCCAAAGCAAACTGAAGCTACCCCACCAAGTAAACAACTTAAGTGGACCAACCAGTTTGCTGTAGCCAAGATGGTTTCTGGGGGCTTGTCCCTCGTCGACTCCTCCCAGGCAGGCAGACATGTCCAAAGTGGTTCAAGACCAGAAAGTTCATTCTCAATAGTCCAGGTATCAAATCCGCTCATTCTCAATCAGTTCATCTGGACAATTTCTTTTTAGTAGAAACGTTTCACCCTCACTCCAGAGGGCTTCGTCAGTCAGAGCAGTCCAAAGCAAACTGAAGCTACCCCACCAAGTAAACAACTTAAGTGGACCAACCAGTTTGCTGTAGCCAAGATGGTTTCTGGGGGCTTGTCCCTCGTCGACTCCTCCCAGGCAGGCAGACATGTCCAAAGTGGTTCAAGACCAGAAAGTTCATTCTCAATAGTCCAGGTATCAAATCCGCTCATTCTCAATCAGTTCATCTGGACAATTTCTTTTTAGTAGAAACGTTTCACCCTCACTCCAGAGGGCTTCGTCAGTCAGAGCAGTCCAAAGCAAACTGAAGCTACCCCACCAAGTAAACAACTTAAGTGGACCAACCAGTTTGCTGTAGCCAAGATGGTTTCTGGGGGCTTGTCCCTCGTCGACTCCTCCCAGGCAGGCAGACATGTCCAAAGTGGTTCAAGACCAGAAAGTTCATTCTCAATAGTCCAGGTATCAAATCCGCTCATTCTCAATCAGTTCATCTGGACAATTTCTTTTTAGTAGAAACGTTTCACCCTCACTCCAGAGGGCTTCGTCAGTCAGAGCAGTCCAAAGCAAACTGAAGCTACCCCACCAAGTAAACAACTTAAGTGGACCAACCAGTTTGCTGTAGCCAAGATGGTTTCTGGGGGCTTGTCCCTCGTCGACTCCTCCCAGGCAGGCAGACATGTCCAAAGTGGTTCAAGACCAGAAAGTTCATTCTCAATAGTCCAGGTATCAAATCCGCTCATTCTCAATCAGTTCATCTGGACAATTTCTTTTTAGTAGAAACGTTTCACCCTCACTCCAGAGGGCTTCGTCAGTCAGAGCAGTCCAAAGCAAACTGAAGCTACCCCACCAAGTAAACAACTTAAGTGGACCAACCAGTTTGCTGTAGCCAAGATGGTTTCTGGGGGCTTGTCCCTCGTCGACTCCTCCCAGGCAGGCAGACATGTCCAAAGTGGTTCAAGACCAGAAAGTTCATTCTCAATAGTCCAGGTATCAAATCCGCTCATTCTCAATCAGTTCATCTGGACAATTTCTTTTTAGTAGAAACGTTTCACCCTCACTCCAGAGGGCTTCGTCAGTCAGAGCAGTCCAAAGCAAACTGAAGCTACCCCACCAAGTAAACAACTTAAGTGGACCAACCAGTTTGCTGTAGCCAAGATGGTTTCTGGGGGCTTGTCCCTCGTCGACTCCTCCCAGGCAGGCAGACATGTCCAAAGTGGTTCAAGACCAGAAAGTTCATTCTCAATAGTCCAGGTATCAAATCCGCTCATTCTCAATCAGTTCATCTGGACAATTTCTTTTTAGTAGAAACGTTTCACCCTCACTCCAGAGGGCTTCGTCAGTCAGAGCAGTCCAAAGCAAACTGAAGCTACCCCACCAAGTAAACAACTTAAGTGGACCAACCAGTTTGCTGTAGCCAAGATGGTTTCTGGGGGCTTGTCCCTCGTCGACTCCTCCCAGGCAGGCAGACATGTCCAAAGTGGTTCAAGACCAGAAAGTTCATTCTCAATAGTCCAGGTATCAAATCCGCTCATTCTCAATCAGTTCATCTGGACAATTTCTTTTTAGTAGAAACGTTTCACCCTCACTCCAGAGGGCTTCGTCAGTCAGAGCAGTCCAAAGCAAACTGAAGCTACCCCACCAAGTAAACAACTTAAGTGGACCAACCAGTTTGCTGTAGCCAAGATGGTTTCTGGGGGCTTGTCCCTCGTCGACTCCTCCCAGGCAGGCAGACATGTCAACAAACAAACCAAGTGTGTGTTTGTGTGTGTGTGTGTTAAAAAATAATATATAATTCTTCTTTCTGCTCCCTTTTCATTCAGTGTTTTTCTTTTTGATGAATTTGCTTTTTTATTCTAAATGAATGAATAAATGAATTAAATTAAATAAAAGCTCTAATGAATTTTTTTTCAGTCAACCTTTACTTACACAGGTTAGTCTCAATGAGCCTCAAGGACTCATTTACAAGAGAGACCTGATTATTGTTTATTAATTTGTGTTTTCACAGGTATGTCACAGAAACTCTGGGTGGACAGAAGTACATCTCCTGTTCTGTGGTGCTGCCTGCCTTCTGCCACATGTTCAGAGTCATGGAGCCTTCAGATGATGATACTGTCAACATACTGCGATTCAAGAAGGCCTTTTGTGAAGACCTGGCTCAACGAAAGAAAAAAGTATAGATCATCTTTGGGCCGCAGCGAGAAAATCACACTCAGACACTGATTGGTTGAAATTACGGCAGCTAAGGAATAAATGTACAACTGCCATCAAAGCCGCAAAACGTAACTACTTCTTATCTCAGACACTGCCATCAAAGCCGCAAAACGTAACTACTTCTTATCTCAGACCTCCAAAAATCTAAACGATCCTAAAAAATTCTGGAAAACCATCAAATCTCTCTCAGGCACCCCCCAATCATCATCTGACCTCCCATCACAATTTCTTGTTGACTCTGTTCCTGTGTCAAATAAGCACGAGATCCTGAACTGTTTCAATAAACATTTTGTTGCTTCTAGTTCATTATTTGACACAGTTACAAACGGAAAATCAGCCACTTTATCTAATAATCAAACTTCTACAAATCAAATCCCTCCTACAAGTCAACCATCTGTTAATCACACCTTCTCTTTTTCTCCGTTCTCAGTCAGTGAGGTAAATAAACTGTTAAATGATCTTGATCCTAAAAAATCTGCAGGTCCAGATGAACTTCCACCTTACTTCTTAAGGCTGGCTGCTCATATCATCACAGTCCCTGTGACCCACATCTTTAATCTGTCCATAAGCCAAAACACCATTCCGGATGCTTGGAAAACAGCCTTTGTTCTTCCTTTGCTGAAGGGAGGTGACCCCACCTCACTGAACAATTATCGACCGATCTCTAAACTCTGCATCTTAGCCAAGGTTCTAGAAAAACTGATAAACTCTCAGATCAAAAACTATCTGGACTCATTTAACATCTTACCTCTTCATCAATCTGGTTTCAGGAAAAAACACAGCACAACAACTGCTTCTCTGAAGGTTCTGAATGATGTTGTTGAAGCATTGGATGCTAAGGACTATTGTGCTGCACTTTTCTTAGACCTGTCTAAAGCTTTTGACACTGTGGATCATAACATCCTGTGTCATAAGCTCTCAGAAATCGGTTTCTCTGATCACACCATCGGTTGGTTTTCTAACTATCTTTCCAATCGGAGGCAATGTGTTCAACATAACGGTACTTTTTCCAGCTATTTAACAGTTAAAAATGGTGTACCACAAGGCTCAGTTTTAGGACCCACTCTCTTTACAATCTACATAGCTAATGTAGGTCACTGCATCCCTGATGCATCCTTACATTTCTATGCTGATGATACAGTTGTTTATTGCCGAGCTAAAACAGTAGCTAAGGCTTTCCAGTTACTGCAATCCGCTTTTGACATCATCCAGTCAGATTTGTTCCGTCTCAAACTTGTCCTAAATGCTGATAAAACAAAAGGGATGTTTTTTTCAAATAGGAAGGCGGTTCCAGCAGATCCTCCTCTGATTTTATCTTCAAATGGTGTACCTATCGAGTTTGTTGATTCCTATAAATATCTGGGTATCCTGATCGATTCACATCTCTCTTTTAAACTCCACGTGGAAAACCTAGTGAAGAAACTGAAAGTTAAACTGGGTTTCTTTTTCAGAAACAGATCATGTCTATCACTGAATGTTAGGAAACGCCTTGTATCTGTGACTTTCCTTCCCTCCATTGATTACGGTGACATTCTCTACATGAATGCTCCTACAAGCACCCTGCGGATGTTGGATGTTGTCTATCATGGTGCACTAAGATTCATAACTGGTTGTGATTATCGTACCCACCACTGCACCCTGTATTCACTGGTTAACTGGACATCATTAACCTCACGCAGACTCTTCCACTGGTACATTTTCATCTTCAAATCACTTCTTGGTCTGCTGCCCTCATACATCTCCTCCTACATGTCTTTGCGTGAGTGCAGCTACAGCGTGCGCTCTCAGGACATGATTACCTGCAGTGTTCCGTCAGTGAGGACTGAACTTGGAAAAAGGGCCTTCTCCTACTCCGCTCCTGCTTCATGGAATATCTTACAAAAAGATCTGAAGCTCTCGACCTTGACTTCTCTAAATGGTTTTCAGAATCTGTTGGAATCCTGGCAAAAACCAATGCAGATTTGTTCCTGTCTTTGATTTTATACGTCTACCTTATAATGTTTTGCTAGTTTTTTGATACTTTGTTAAAAGGAGGAATGTGTATGTATGTATATATATATGTATATATATATATATATATATATATATATATATATATATATATATGTATATATATATATATATATATATATATATATATATATATATATATATGTATATATATATATATATATATATATATATATATGTATATATATATATATATATATATATATATATATATATATATATTTTTTTTTTTCTCTCTCTTTTGTTTTCTATTGTTTATTGTTTGATTGTTTATTGTTTAAGGAAATTCTACCATTACTGTTCATTGTTCTTTAGTTTTAGCAGGTCGCTTTCGTAAATGAGCCCATGAGGTTCAAAAGATTTACCTGACTAAATAAAGGTTGAATGAATGAAT
>JBBPBX010059506.1:3785-21748 GCA_038048925.1 Garcialebias charrua
CACACCAGACCCTATACTGTATACGCACTTGTTGTGAGAATGTTATAAGTAAGTGTCTACGTTGTATAATAAAATTGGGGCCCAGGACTCCACGAACCATGGAGATGGAGGATTCTCCCCGCAGCTCAGTAGTGTACCTGAACCCTAAGACCCTGTCTGAGTGGTGGTGTGATGGTGTGATGGAGTGGGCAGAGGAAGATGTCAGGATGGGGAGGACTGAGGTGGCAATGCCCTCCCAGGGGTCCAGCTCCCCCACTGACCCCAATATGCTCCCCCATTCTCTGAGATCTACCAGGGGAGGGAGGCTACAATACAGACACCTAGGAGCAGGTGGCTGCCGCACCATCAAGGACCAAGGCCACAGACTGGCATATAGCTCAGAGGACCGACCAGAACCAGGTCCAGCAATCCAACCCCCCTACCTCCCAAAACAATCCAGAGCCGCAAACCCGATCCCCAGTCCAACACCCAGCCCCCCAACCAAGGAAGTCCTCATTTATTTTGAGCTGTTTAGCTAGAAAGCTACCTGACTTATTGCTCTGCTCAAAGTTTTCGATTCTAAGTTTTTGTACTAATAATTGAGTTTTTTTTTGTTAATAAGTTCATTTAATTCTAATTTTCCTTTACCCATTTTATCCAGCATTTCTTCGTCTTGGGAGGCTTCTAACAATTTAATGGTTTCTTCTAATTCCTGAATATGTTTATTTTCTTTTTTCTTCTTACGCGACAAGAATGAGATTATTTTACCTCTCTTCACTACTTTCCCTGCCTCCCAGAGAACAGATACTGATGTTCCAGGCTAGTCATTATACTCCAGATATGAAGTCCACTCTTCTGTAAAATATTTGATAAAATCTTCATCCTCAAGTAATGATGTATTAAATCTCCAGTTTATACTTTTTTTGGGATTTATTTTCTGTTTAATAGCGTTAAAGAGACAGGAGCATGATCACTGACAGCTATAAGGTGTATATCAGTGTCTGAGATGTCCGTCAACAACGAGCTGCTGACTAAAAAATAATTCAGACGAGAGTAAGAGCGATGGACATGTGAGAAGAAAGTATACTCCCTACGATTCATGTGAAGAGACCGCCATGTATCGCAAAGTCCGTAATCACTCATGTACTGTTTAACTATATTTATGGACTGCCAACTGTGCTGAGTTCCTGCTCTACTGCATCTGTCTAATTATTCAGTTAGACCAAAGTTGAGGTCACCTCCAAGTATAAGTGAGCAATCCAAGTGATCCGCCAGTGCTGAGAAAAAAAAATCATGAAAAAATATGTGTCATCAACATTTGGGCCATATATGCTGACAATACACAACTTGTGGTTATTTATACAAAGTTGTATTATTAAATATCTACCCTCTGGATCTGTAACTATGTCTAATACTGTAAAAATGTTATGTATTAATATTGCCACTCCCCTTTGTCTTGAGTTATAGCAAGCACAAAACACATTAGGAAACTCAGGTGATTTAAGATTATCTGCAGTTGTTGTAGATTTATGAATCTCTTGTAAAAATACAACATCTGCCTGTAATATTTTAAACTGGTTAAAAGTTCCTAATCTCTTTTGTTGAGTACTGGTTCCATTGACATTCCAAGTCACAAACCTTACTGTGCCCATAGTTGTGCGTGATGAGCTAAAGCTGACAAGCACATCAAAGTCAAAAAGTCAAAGTCAAAGTCAACTTTATTGTCAGAACTGCAATATGTACAGGACATACACAGGATTGAAATTGCGTTTCTCTCAGTCCCTCGGTGCAACAGTAACCATCTAAACACTAAACACTAAAACATTTAATAAACATAAGCATAAAATAGTAAAAGTGTAACACTGTCCTGAGTTTTTTCATAGTAGTATAAAAGTATGAAAATTTACACCAACACTGAAACACCAAACACCCCTAAAACACCAAACACCCAATGAACATAAGCATAAAATGAAATAATAAAAGTGTAATACTGTCCTGAGTTTTTTCATAGTAGTATAAAAAGTATAAAAAGTATATCTATAAAATAAACAGAAGGTTCTAGCATTGACCTTTGCAATGTCACCATAGATACAAACAGATACAAATAAAATCAGAATTAATGCTTGAGCTTGCCTGTTTAGATGTTTAGAAACAGTGATGTTTGAAGTGGAAAGGTACAAGAAAATTGAGCAAATGCTGGGTGTGAGAGAAGTGAAAAGATATAAAGTTCTCCTATGAGGTGTGTGTGTGTGTGCGTGCGTGTGTGCATGTATGCATGTGTGCATGCATGTGTGTAAATGATTGTTGGGTGGTAAAGAAGAGAAAAGAAAGATGAAGTTGTGTGGTAACAGACAAACGCAAAGGAGAAAATAAAGGAAAAGAAAGGAAATAAAATAAAATACAAACAACAACAAAAAAGAATAGCTGTGACACTGTTCACCTTAAACAGTGCAGACACCTGAGCTGTGCTTTACATTTTATTTACAAATGCCAGTTAATTCACCTCCAGTGTAACAAGCGTTAGACCAGACCCACTCAACTAAACCGCCCAGGGGGCCACAGTTACTGAAAGCCAAGCGCTCAGGAGTGTTTTATAGTTAAAACTCTAGTTTTGTTTTTTAAAGTGTACCCATTGGTGGACCGAACTTAGCTCACCTGTGGGCCTGAATTTGAACCGCGGTCCATCAGTTGAGTAGCCCTGCTCCAGACTAACCTGTTGTTCCTTTTAATAAAGCCACGGAGTGATGTCCTGTTCCCTGAACAGCTGACTGTTAACACAGAGTTTATCTACAGCCACCGTAGCTCTGACACCCTCAGACATGTATTTCTTCCTGATAGGAAACAAAATGCGTCTCCGATCGAGAATATCTTTAGGAAATTGGTAGTTTACACTGAAGTCCATCCCACGCAGCTCTCTGCCCTGACTTCTGACCTGCTTTTTTGTTTAAAGTGCTCAAATTAAATGGTAAATGGTAAATGGAGCTTATTTATATAGCGCTTTCTAGCCCCCTGTGAGGAGCCCCAAAGCGCTTTACAATACCAGCCATCCACCCATTCAAACACACATTCATACACCGGTAGTGGTAGCCTGCCTTGCAAGGCGCCATCCAGACTACCAGGAGCAACTCGGGGTTAAGTGTCTTGCCCAGGGACACAACGACACATGGTGGGCAGACGCGGGATTCGAACCTTCAACCTTCCGATTGGGGGTCGACTGCCATTACCACTGTGCCACGGTCGCTATAATTGGTTGAGGTCACTTGTTATTGGGCTTCTTACCTCCGAGCCGGTGAACATGATGGAAGGTGATGTTTTTTACCGTCTCACTTGGGAGTTTCAGCTGACTTTGGATAAACTCACGGATCGTAACTTCGGCATCCTCCTCTGCTCATTCTGGGATCCCGAGAAGAGAAGATTGTCTTGCAGGCTCCGAGCTTGCAGGTCCAGGATGGATTCTTTGATTTTTCTGTTTTCTCCGGACATCTGCGTCATCTTCTCAGTGAGTTCTTTGACGTTTCCCCTCAGAGTTTGGTTCTCTGCAGCAAGCGACGCCACCTGAGCTTGGCTGAACTGCAGAGACTCCCTCAGTGATTGAAATTCCTTGTGGAGAACCTCCACCAGGGCCAGTCAGGCATTTAAGCTGGTTAGCTTCTTATATATAGAGTCCAGAACATAAGTGAAGCTTTTTTCTGGAGATGTGGACGTGCTGGTTGAGCTTTCTGAACACGTGCATTTAGATGTTGGTGAAGTCGTGGATGCAGTGCTTCTCTGTGGTTTACCCATCACGAAGTTGTCAAAACACTCGTCCAGATAATTCTCCAGATCGCCCACGGTCTCCTCGTCCAGTTTGTTTGATTGAACAATAGGCAGAGGTTAATATGAAGCAATATTTTTATGTTTGATTTAATATATTGGCTTGTTTTACCTGAGTTTAATCGTATTTGTTTGGTTTACCTGTATCCTGCCATGTAACTTACGCAGCACAGCTCTCACGTGATCTCAGCCGCTCATCACCAGGTGTACCTCTTTCTCTTGTTTCTGACCTTGACTGTCTTGAAATAAAATCCAGTGTCCTCAATGTCCGAGACAAATACGATTGAGTCCGAGACCAGACCAAGACCATCAAAAAGTGGCCTTGAGACTGGTCTTAAGACCAAAACCGGTCTCGAGTACTACAACACTAACTAAAGACGAGAGTTTAGAGGTATCCACAAGCCTAACCAGGAATTTACTTGTTCAGTGATAAAACAACTACAAGATACAAGAGCTTTTATTAACATTGCACCAGTTCTCACCAATACAACGTGATTATGTGTACACAGTCATCCAGGAAAGGGGTTGAGTATGTAAAGCTGCTGCTTATTCAAAACACATGACATGTTCTTCAGCGCGGCCTCTCTCATCCGTCTCGGGATGAAGGTCAAAGGTGTGAAAAAAAGGTAAGGAACCATGGGGGTTACAGCATTGGTATTAAAAAAAATGTATCACATTTTGTCTGCAAGACACCGCATGACACAGTAAAAACCATACCATAAGCACATAAGCACATAAGGACAGTTACATGTTGCATGTTGAGACTGAGGCAGGGAGGATCTGTCCATGATACATTCCGGATGCCTCCGATAACGCTCATAGAAAAGTTCTCCGGGGGGGGTAGCAGACAAGACAAGACAGCAGCTATTTTGTCCACAGTAAGCACATCTCAGGAGAAATTAGATATCCAGCCTTTCCCAAGGCTGTTTCCAAGGGAGTCAGATAAGAATTGACAAATATTTTCACATCAGGCACACATTGTAATTTCTGTGGCCTTCAGTCTGTAAGGGCGATTCTGTTCCAAAGTGATCCAATTCGGGACTTTTTCCACTGATCCAAGCTCTGACCTCAGATGTTGACCACAGCTGTCCAGAGTCCCAATCCGGGGGTGATCTGTTCACCCTCTGGATAAGCTCGCAAACAGCTGATTTCTCGAGGTCACGGCGCAGACCAGACGTCGGGTGCTCCAGGCACTTAAGTCCTGCTGAAGTCTCCCTCATTTTGCGATAGACCAGTGCTCCACAAACGCCAAAAAGCAAAGCGCTGCCATCATAATCCAATATAATCCAAGATTCTTCACCTCCACAGAGCACTCCCAGGAATCCACGGAATCCATGGCGGAATCCATGGCGTATCCTCCGTCACTCTGTGAGGGTGGAAAGGCTCCCCTTGTGCCGTTCCTTCTGTAGAGATCTTGTTTGTAGAATCGAATGCCCAAACCTCCAATCCATCTTAATTTGCGTTCGAGGTGCTTAGCTGAGGAGCTGCCAGCAGCAGGGGGGGGGAAGGACGGGAGAGGGAAGGGCTGCGACTGCCTCCGTCGAGAGCAAGGTTGAAATCTAAATGTTGAAAACTAAATGTGAGGAATGGCTTTCCTCGATGGTTTTTCTGTGTTGGTTTCTTTGTTTTCTTATTCTGGTTCTCTGGTTTTATTGTAGTTTTCAGGTTCTGTTTGTTCCTTGTGTTACATCCTTAGAGTTTGATGCTGCTCACCTGTTCCTGCTTTCTATCCCAGGTGCTCCTGCTTTGTAATTATCTCCATCAATGTCAATTTATGTCTCTAGCACATAAAAACAACAAAAGTTGATCAAAGTGCTTTACAATTAAGTCAAGTTAAAAAGAAAAATAATAAATTTTGTGCCACTCAGAAAACATAAAGTTAACAATAAAATAAAATAAAAATCAGCTTTAACTTGTTCTCAGACTCTGCATGGATCAAATGGAAAGGAAGAAAGTTGTCGAGCAAAGATTTAAAAGTTTCAACAGTCCCATCCATCCATCCATCCATTTTCTTCCGCTTATCCGGGGTCGGGTCGCGGGGGAAGCAGCCTAAGTAGGGAGGCCCAGACTTCCCTCTCCCCAGCCACTTGGAGCAGCTCCTCTGGGGGAATCCCAAGGCGTTCCCAGGCCAGCCGAGAAACATAGTCCCTCCAGCGTGTCCTGGGTCTTCCTCTGGGTCTCCTCCCGGTGGGACATGCCCGGAACACCTCACCAGGGAGGCGTCCAGGAGGCATCCTAACCAGATGCCCGAGCCACCTCAACTGGCTCCTCTCGATGTGGAGAAGCAGCGGCTCTACTCCGAGTCCCTCCCGGATGACTGAGCTTCTCACCCTATCTCTAAGGGAGAGTCCAGCCACCCTGCGGAGAAAACTCATTTCAGCCGCTTGTATCCGAGATCTTGTTCTTTCGGTCATAACCCAAAGCTCATGACCATAGATGAGGGTGGGAACGTAGATCGATCGGTAAATTGAGAGCTTTGCCTTTTGACTCAGCTCTCTCTTCACCACGACAGACCGGTACAGCGCCCGCTTCACTGCGGACGCTGCACCTATCCGCCTATCGATCTCACGCTCCAGTTTTCCCTCATTCGTGAACAAGATCCCGAGATACTTAAACTCCTCCACTTGGGTAAGGACCTCCTCCCCGACCCGGAGAGGGCACGCTACCCTTTTCCGGCTCAAGACCATGGCCTCGGATTTGGAGGAACTGATCCTCATCCCGGCCGCATCACATTCAGCTGCAAACCGCTCCAGCGAAAGCTGTAGATCACGAGCTGATGAAGCCAATAGGACCACATCATCTGCAAAAAACAGAGAAGCGATTCTAAGGCCACCAAAACGGATCCTCTCAACACCTTGGCTGCGCCTAGAAATTCTGTCCATAAAAGTTATAAACAGAATCGGTGACAAAGGGCAACCTTGGCGGAGTCCAACTCTCACCGGAAACGAGCCTGACTTACTGCCGGCAATGCGGACCAAGCTCTGACACCGGTCGTACAGGGACCTAACAGCCCATATCAATGGGCCTGGTACCCCATACTCCCGGAGTACCCGCCACAGAACCCCCCGAGGGACGCGGTCGAATGCCTTTTCCAAGTCTACAAAGCACATGTAAACTGGTTGGGCAAACTCCCACGCACCCTCCAGGACCCTGTTGAGGGTGTAGAGCTGGTCTAGTGTTCCACGACCAGGACGAAAACCACACTGCTCCTCCTGAATCCGAGGTTCGACTATCCGACGGACCCTCCTCTCCAGAACCCCTGAATAGACCTTACCAGGGAGGCTTAAGAGTGTGATCCCTCTATAGTTGGAACACACCCTACGGTCCCCCTTTTTGAATAGGGGAACCACCACCCCAGTCTGCCAATCCAAGGGAACTGCCCCCGATGTCCACGCGATATTGCAGAGTCGCGTAAGCCAACACAACCCCACAACATCCAGAGCCCTAAGGAACTCAGGACGAATCTCATCCACCCCCGGAGCCTTGCCACCGCGGAGCTTTTTAACCACCTCGGCGACCTCAGCACCAGAGATTGGAGAGCCCGATCCAAAGTCCCCAGGCTCCGCTTCCTCAGTGGAAGACGTGCCAGTAGGATTGAGGAGGTCTTCGAAGTATTCCGCCCACCGACTCACAACATCCCGAGTTGAGGTCAACAGCACGCCATCCCCACCATAAATGGTGTTGGTCGCGTACCGCTTTCCCCCCCTGAGACGCCGGATGGTGGACCAGAATCGCCTCGAAGCCGTACGGAAGTCATTCTCCATGGCCTCTCCGAACTCCTCCCACGCCCGAGTTTTTGCCTCAGCAACCACCCGAGCCGCATGCCGCTTGGACTGCCGGTACCTATCTGCTGCTTCCGGGGTCCCACAGGCCAAAAAGGCCCAATAGGACTCCTTCTTCAGCTTGACAGCATCCCTCACCGCCGGTGTCCACCACCGGGTTCGAGGGTTGCCACCACGACAGGCACCAACAACCTTGCGGCCACAACTCCGATAAGCTGCCTCGACAATAGAGGCGCGAAACATGGCCCACTCGGGCTCAATGTCCCCCGCCTCCCTCGGAACGTGTTCAAAGCTCTCCCGGAGGTGGGAGTTAAAGCTCCGTCTTACGGGAGACTCTGCCAGACGTTCCCAGCAGACCCTCACAATACGTTTGGGTCTGCCAGGTCTGACCGGCATCCTCCCCCACCATCGGAGCCAACTCACCACCAGGTAGTGGTCAGTTGACAGCTCCGCCCCTCTCTTCACCCGAGTGTCCAGGACATGCGGCCGCAGATCAGATGAGACGACAACAAAGTCGATCATTGAACTACGACCTAGGGTGTCCTGGTGCCAAGA
This sequence comes from Garcialebias charrua, assembly GCA_038048925.1. Taxonomy (NCBI): domain Eukaryota; kingdom Metazoa; phylum Chordata; class Actinopteri; order Cyprinodontiformes; family Rivulidae; genus Garcialebias; species Garcialebias charrua. The sequence goes on from JBBPBX010059506.1 coordinate 11,915, forward strand.
GCACATATGGACACCCTTATGCCTGAACATGGTGTTCGTTATGGACAATCCATGACGAGCACAGAAGTCCAACAACAGAACACCACTCGGGTTCAGATCAGGGGGGCCGTTCCTCCCAACCACACCCCTCCAGGTCTCACTGTCATTGCCCACGTGAGCGTTGAAGTCCCCCAGCAGAACAAGGGAGTCCCCAGGAGGCGCACCCTCCAATACCCCCTCCAAGGACTCCAAAAAGGGTGGGTAATCTGCGCTGCCGTTCGGCGCATAGGCACAAACAACAGTCAGAGCCCGTCCCCCCACACGTAGGCGAAGGGAGGCTACCCTCTCGTTCACCGGGGTGAACCCCAACGTACAGGCACCAAGATGGGGGGCAACAAGTATGCCCACTCCTGCTCGGCGCCTCTCACCAGGGGCAACTCCAGAGTAAGGCAACAGTCCCAGCGCTCTTTAAATGATCAGGTAAACTTTTTACAGTTTAGGAGCAGCAGATGAAAAAAACCTGATTGCCTCTGGACTTCAGTTTGGATCTGGGGACATCTAAGAGAAACAGAGTGCTCTTACTGGAGTGTAGATGTTAAAAAGATTACCTAAATAAGACGGGGCCAGACCTTTTAAGATTTTAAAAACAAGCAATAAAATCTTAAAATCAATCCTGAAGTGGACAGGAAGCCAGTGGAGAGAAGCCAGGATAGGGGTTAGATTTTCCAGTTGCTGTTAAAAGACGAGCTGCTGCATTCTGGACAGTTTATAAATGATGCAAAAATGATTTATCTAAACCAACATTCAATGAAATACAACAGTCCAAACTAGAGGTAATAAAAGCATGAATCACCTTTTCAAGGTCTCTGAAAGGGAGACAAGACTTCACCTTGGCAATAAGTCTTGGTTGGAAGAAACTGGATTTATCTGTTTGTCTAATTTAAAAGCACTAAAGAAAATAACCCACAGATTCCTGACAGTGGTGTGGCTGTATAAAACCAAGAGTGTCAGGGGCATGAAATTGACCAAAGCTGATGACTTTTGTTTTATTTGCATTTAAGTTCAGGAAATGTAGGTTTAACCAGACTTTAATGTCGTTTAGACAGTTCAAGAGTGGTTCCAGTTGAGTGATCTGTCTGACTTAATGGGCAGATATAACTGAATATCATCAGCAAAGAAGTAAAAAGGAATGTTGTGATTTCTAAAAATGGACCACAAAGGCAACATGTAGAGATTAAAAACAGTGGACCCTTGAGCTATCATCAGCTATTTATTGTGTTCAGTTCCCTCCCAAGGTGCAGCAGCATTATCTACACCAGGTTGTTGATTTACTGGTACTGTGTTAAAGTCACAGTTTTTGTAGTTTAGCTCAGAGTTCCCTTTAGAAATTTACTTTAAGTTAGTCATCGGAGGCCGGTGTTCTTGTCCTGTAAGTGCATTGCTTTGTTAAAGATAAAAGTTGTACTCACTGTGGAATCTACAAACTCCTTGCTTTTCAAAAATAAGGCCTTTCCCGACAAAATGTTTCCATATTTTCCAAATATCGTGTGCTGGAACATTGCAGAAAGGCAGGTTCTTACCAGGTAAACAGCAATGGCCCCTCCCAGCAGGAAGCCCAGGTAAACGTCCACGGCATGGTTCTTGTACTGAATAATCCTGGTCAGACCACAAATGATGGCACTAATCATGAAGGAGAAGACCAGCAGGGGCTTGAGCAGCTTGGACGAGTCAGTCAGCGTGCTGTTGAAATACATCTGTCAACACATAACGTAGACCACCCATCATGTTCATCGTTGTTTATCTCCCACTTGTTTGTGGGTTTAATTCAATCTTAAAGATTGGACATATAAAGACAAAATACTGTACATAAAACACGACAACGTTCTTAGACATAATTTGACGAAACAGATTCCAGAATTGTAGAAAATCCAAAAACTGACTGAGTTAGGATTTCCATTCTCCAACTTTTATGAAAAATCACCGTTGACTAAAGGCCCCAGTATAGCTGCGTGTTAATCCGAGCACCGCGGCACGCCGTGTCAGCGCCGCGGCAAAAGCCTTTGATCGCGGGCGTGAACGCGCCAAGCTCAAATTTTACTACGCCTACGCGCGCGCATTGATAAACTGCCTCGCGTGTCAGCAAATGACCAATCAGCGACCTCAATTTGTCCTGTAGCCTGCACTCCAGAGAGCTGCGCTTGCACAGAGTATATATGAACTGCCGGTGTGCAGCACACGCGAGTCCAGCGGCGCTGGACACAACGGACAGCTATACTGGAGGCATAACAGTCGTGCCTGTTAGAGGTTTAGCTGGTGACTCAAAAATACACCAATGTTCTATCTCACCAACTTCTGAGTGTTTGTGTCCAATAGTCAGTAGCTATGTTTACATGGGCAAAATTTTGTGACCGGATTGAAATGTGTTCTGATTGCATAATTAGATAGCACCGTTTACATGGGCACAATCCGTTCATGACGAGTGTTTACATGCAGCAGGCTTTTATTCTGATCAGAAGTTCTGACATGCGCAGAGTGGTACGCTCCCATTAAAAAAAACACTGAAGAGGAAGTTACTTTCGTTAAAACCACAGAAGAAGAAGTTACTTCGGGACGAAAGTAAACAGACGCATCAAAAATGGACTCGCGCCAGATTGTAATGATGGCAATGGAGTTGTTACTGCACTTCCTGATTGAGCTACAGGCAAGCAACGGGTGCTTTTAGTCTTTTTTATTGGCAGTATGAGAGCGCTGGAAAAGGAAACACTAAGGGAGGGGTGCGCAGCGCACATGCGCAGTCAGGACAGTTTCCACAGTCCGATAAAAAGAACAGATCAAGTGTTTACAGGTACACCGATCGGGTTACGGATCGGCGTAAACCACCCGTTTTGTTCGGATCACAAATTAGGTCGGATCACGCCGAATACACAAAAAATAACCCGAACGGGGCGTTTACATGATGCACTTTTGTTCCGATCGGCCGTTTGATCTGACTACTTATGTCCATGTAAACATAGCTAGTGACTCAGTTGTATATCCTTGCATCTATATCATATCCATAGCATGTAAAGAAGTGGGTACACCCCCCCCCCCCCCGAGTACACCCAGTTTTTAAGTTTTTTTTTTGTTTTAAGTTTGCATTCCTAATTTTCCAATTTCTTGCTATCTCACCTGGCACGTGTATGATTTAATCTGCTGGAGTACATGTTTGAAATAAAGAAGGGCAGATTTGGACCAGTTTACTACCAAAGGCCAAAGGGCGTGGGTAGGGCATCATGGCAGACTTGGAAGTGTTACCTTTGGAGCATAACTGTCCTTTAATGACCTATAAGCTGTTCTTGTTGGTTGAGCATCACAAAACTTGGCACATGTTTGAATTAGCGTAAATATGGTGATGTATAAAATATCCAGATATGAGAGTAGCAAATGCTTTGCCTCTGATATTGTCCAAGCAAGAGCACAACCAGGTGCTGCTGTAGCGCCTGAGTTCCCCTCTGAGTAGACAGGAAAGGAGACAGATGGGTCGGCGGCCATCTCAGCTGGATGCACGTAAGGTCCAGATTGACCCTGCTGGAGTTTTAACTATTATTTACTCTCTTAGACAAGAAGTTTAGTCTTCCTGTTGTCTGAGGAACTCTTCTGTATTTCACTCTTCTCTGTGTCTAGTACTTTTTATATCTCACCTCTGACAAAAAACATGTCCAGATTAAAAAGAAAAGGAATAAATTAATGATGCATGTTTGCATAATAAACAAAAGTCCAGATCTGTCTGTCTTCATATCTAAAGTGTACTCCAGCAGAATAAATCATAAATGTGGTGGGAGGTGATTGGCGAGGTGAGTACGAAGCAGGTCAAGATGGGCAACAGAATAACGTGCACTGGGGGAAAAAAGAAGCTGTTTTGCAATCATGAACACAAAAATGGCGATTTTCAAATAATGATGATCACCGAGTTCAGAGAAACTGAAACTGAAAATTTGCCTCTTCTTGTGATTTTCCCAAATATTTTTGTTGCCAAGACAGTCTAACTGTTGCAGCCAATTTTCCTGTTCGTTTTTCACCACCGGCCTCACTATGCTGCATTTGGGTCCCACACACCATGGACCAGTGAACATATGGATCAAGACAGGTCTTAAATCAGGGGTGCCCACACTTCTTCATCATGCAGCTCCTTTTAAAATGACCAAGTCCAAGTGATCTACCCCATTTACACAGAACAACCTCTGGAAATGTTGTGTTCTTTCAATGTTTATTGGGGGTAATAAACAAAAAATGAGCGGGTTTACATGAAAACGCTGTAGTAAACGTTCAATGTCAGTCGGGTTGCCAGATAAGAAATTATGAACTATAGTACTGTGGCTTTAAAATGATAGTATTTTGATCTAATCTTTCATATGTGCTGAAATGAGATATTCTAAAACAAAGTGTGTGTTGTGTTTGTTGAACATGTGCACAGAAAAGGAGCGATAAATAAGACATTATTAATTTATCTGGCAACTCTGATGCAGGGCTCAACTGAATTAATTGTGCATGCAGCGTTTGCATGACAGTTAGTCCAAACTGGTGAATTCACTAACGTCTCTTTGGAGCCTGAATTTGATTAGTTTAGCTCCTACATGATGAAAAAGGTGAGCAGCACAAAAACACTCTGCTCTCTGCCATTTATTATAACTTGCTATATTTATTACAACTGTTATATTTATTAAAACTGTTGTTATTATAACTGTTGTTATTATTATAACTGTTTTATTTATTATAACTGTTGTTATTTATTATAACTGTTGTTATTTATTATAACTGTTGTTATTTATTATAACTGTTGTTATTTATTATAACTGTTGTTATTTATTATAACTGTTGTTATTTATTATAACTGTTGTTATTTATTATAACTGTTGTTATTTATTATAACTGTTGTTATTTATTATAACTGTTGTTATTTATTATAACTGTTGTTATTTATTATAACTGTTGTTATTTATTATAACTGTTGTTATTTATTATAACTGTTGTTATTTATTATAACTGTTGTTATTTATTATAACTGTTGTTATTTATTATAACTGTTGTTATTTATTATAACTGTTGTTATTTATTATAACTGTTGTTATTTATTATAACTGTTGTTATTTATTATAACTGTTGTTATTTATTATAACTGTTGTTATTTATTATAACTGTTGTTATTTATTATAACTGTTGTTATTTATTATAACTGTTGTTATTTATTATAACTGTTGTTATTTATTATAACTGTTGTTATTTATTATAACTGTTGTTATTTATTATAACTGTTGTTATTTATAACTGTTGTTATTTATTATAACTGTTGTTATTTATTATAACTGTTGTTATTTATTATAACTGTTGTTATTTATTATAACTGTTGTTATTTATTATAACTGTTGTTATTTATTATAACTGTTGTTATTTATTATAACTGTTGTTATTTATTATAACTGTTGTTATTTATTATAACTGTTGTTATTTATTATAACTGTTGTTATTTATTATAACTGTTGTTATTTATTATAACTGTTGTTATTTATTATAACTGTTGTTATTTATTATAACTGTTGTTATTTATTATAACTGTTGTTATTTATTATAACTGTTGTTATTTATTATAACTGTTGTTATTTATTATAACTGTTATATTTATTATAACTGTTTTTATTTATTATAACTGTTGTTATATTTATTATAACTGTTGTTATTTATTATAACTGTTTTTATATTATTATAACTGTTATATTTATTATAACTTGTTAGGCTGATTGGTGACTCTAAATTGACCCTAGGTGTGAGTGTGAGAGTGGATGGTTGTTTGGTGTGAGTGAGACCGGTCCCTCTTGTAAATGAGTCCCCGTGACTCAACGAGGCTAGCCTGTATAAATAAAGGTTGAATGAATGAATGAATAACTGTATAACTGGAGTAGAAAAACTTTGGACTGCAGCCACCTGTAGTTCACATGTGCCACTTCACACTCGGAGCATTTCACACCTCTGTGGGGGTTTCTCCTGAAAATCTCCCCTCAGAGACCTGGATTCAGAAACCTTCAGTTTCAGAGAGAACGAGGACGTTGTCTGTAAATGAACGGCCGAATGTTTCACATCGTGTAAACGAGGCCTCAGACTGGCTGCCCTGTCTGTCAATCAAGAGACAAATTTCATTGATGGATAATAGGCTGGTGTCTATTTTTTTAATGCCATGCCATCTACCCATAGTACCTTTGAGATCCACCGGTAGATCGCGATCGAGGTATTGAACACCCTGTCTCAAAGAGTTTAAACACACAGCAGTAAAACCTGCCTGCAGACCGGAACCAGAGCAGCATTTACATTTCAAGGGTTTCTAAAACTGATAATTGCACAAAAAAAAAAAAAAACGTGAATATTTACATCTGTGAAACATTTTGTACATTTATGTCTTTCTTTTATATCTGAAACCTTGGACGACTACCCAATTACTCACCGAAACATAGACAGCGGCGAAGGATGCAAGCGTTGCATGCTGGGATGGGAAGGATTTTCTGAAACAGAGAACAAAAATAGATTCCTCCAATGGTCTCATCTGCATGAATGAGTCAACAGCAGGAGGAAACAAACGCAGCATGGAGAGGATCTATCAGGCGTGATCATAATGGATCAAACCACCGAACCACTGAACCACATTCTCCACTTCCTCTCGTCTCATTTAAACAAAACCTTCTATAAATGAAACTGACATTATCCAACGAGTTACCAATAAAACAGCCAATCAGTGTCTCTCCTCCGGCTCCATGTCTGTGTGTAATGAAGTCCACCAGGACTTGGACGGTGAGCTGCAGAACCAACCTGGACCTGCGGCCCACTTTCACACTCAGCTCTTTTCCAGTGACCTACTTCTGACAACTCCTTCTAATCACTCCAAATCCACACACACTGTGCTCCTGAGTGGGTCTTTGTGCACTGCAGCAGCTGTGTGGATCCTTCGTTTTTTTTGTTTTTCTTTTTACATCTGTAGAGTCATAAAAGATTCATACACACATGAAAACAGATTGCATTGCTTCTCAGTGAGCTGACCCAGTTCTACTACAGCTGAATTTACCACGCTAAGCATATTTTATGCTCCAAGATTCTGCTGCCATGCACAGATTATGTGTTGCACTCACAGGACGTGACGGGGATGACTCTCAGCTACTACCACATCAAACTTGAGTTCAACAGTTTTTAAGATTCAAGCCAAAGCTTTAAGCAAAGTCAGATTCTTTCTATGTTCAAAACAGTTCAAGACAAAAACAACTGGACTTTATTTGTAACAAGCCGTTTCGCTTCTCATCCGAGGAGATAAACATCTGTTACAAAGAAAGTCCAGGGGCCTCATGTATCAACCGTGCGTGCGCACAAAAACATTGCGCACGTCACTTTCCACGCAAAACCCCGTATGTATCAAAACTGAACTGAACGTGAATATATGCGCATCCAGGTACATATCCACGCAAGCTCCCGAGCAGGCGTACGCACGTTTCTGTGGTTCTTGTTCCTTTGGCGACACTTACAGGTGTTTCAGAGAAACTGAAGCCCCACAGTCTGTGGTTGACTTTAAGAGCGGCTTGAAGACCTTTCTTTTCAACCGAGCATACTTTACTCCTCATGATTCTACTTTTGATCTGAGTTGATACTGTTGTTGATTTTAATTGTTTTATTATTTGTCTTATTGACATTCAAATATGTTGCACCTTGTAGCACTTTGAGATTTCCATTAATGAAAAGTGCGTTATAAATTGAATTCATTATTATTATTATTATTATTATTTATTATTAACAGTTCAAGATGTGAAAATGATTAATATTCCCTCCAAACACACGATTAACAAGTATTACATCCACATGACGCAGTGAAATAAAGGACGCGCAACGTTGTGCCAAAAATAAATTTAACAGGAACGGATTCATTCAGCCTTACTGGAGGTTATAATAAATAGTGTAACACGCAGAGCATTTATTTAGAAACAGATATAGTTTTCCGATCTAGGATATGGCTTATCAGCCGTTTTCAGAAATAATAATTTTCCAGTTTGGCACTACTGCTGCGCTCTGGGGAGCCGTGCATCACGCGTGCATACAGAAGCAGCGGTCAAACTGTTCCACAGAGGGAGCTGCAGGTCGATCGGGACTGTGCAGTCCAGTCCACACAAAGCCGGATCATGTCCAATGGAATGTCTCATCCATATGATTCCAAAGGCTGAGTGGTCGCGCTTGGAGCGCGCCGCGCGCACCCTCACCGGTGTTGACACGGCAGCTGGAGGTGATTCATTATCTGCGTTTATTGTAGATTTCTCCAAAATGACACGTGAAAGTACACCTTATATAACTTGTAGGAGAGCAAAAGCTTCACAGACAGACTGCGCACAAGGCTGCGGGGCGCGCAGCGTCTGGAGACGCCAACATCACGTGATGTCATGAAATGTCTCCACCAAGACGCACAGACTCGTTTCTTCACATCATCTACATAAACAAAGATCTATGTTCTAGCAAACATCCAAGTAAGTTCCTCTGTGTTTACAGTAATAATGGTAATAAACTCGTGCGCAAAGTTAATATTTCCACACAGAATGAATGAATGAGCCGGTTCGCGCACCACAGCAGGGTGCGCGCGCACACAAATACCGACAATCACTCGTTCTTTGCATGATGAACACATTTTATTACTATTCTTACTTAGGATGTTTGTCCTCACTCATATTATATTAAATTCATTATTTTCCCGAATCTAGAAATCATTTCTGATCGCGCAGGGATCAAACAAACATGTCCTTCACACATGCAGGAAGTAATTTGCATCTGTTTAACATATGTAAATGAAGGCGTGTCAGGGGAGGTGTCTCACGTGCGCTCAGTTCCACGTCAATTGTGATGTACAAAAGGAATGTGCGTGGATTCAGGTGTACGCTCAGTTTGATACATCCGGATCTTTTTGTGCGTGCACACATTTCTGGGTTTGACCGTACGTCACTTTCCAGTGAGGAATCCACGCAAGTCTTTGATACATGAGGCCCCAGATGTTTTTGTTTTGAACTTCTTTTAAGTTATAATATCCTGGATGACTGAGCATCTTCACCAGTGGATTTTCTCTATAGGATTCCCAGTTTTTCGACACCAGATGGCGCCAACATAAACACACACTCACCCACACACACACACCTGTGGACCATTCTGCTAATGAGCTACAGGAGTATGAATGGCAGTAGATGATATCTACCTGTGGCTGGTGCATTATCTGCCTACCAGTAGTTTAATTTCCCTGGCCTTATATTTGCTCCTTGTGATTTGTGAAAACTAACCTCTTTCTCCTGCCTGTTATAGCACTGACTCCTGAGTCCCTCCTGCACCTTGGACCTCACTGGTTTCTTCTAAGTCTCCTCGTGATCCCTTGCCTTCCACCACTTGCCCACCAGTTGTACGAACCTCTCTAAAACTTCCTCGTTTCTTGCTACTGGGAGCTTTTGGACCTTCACCTCTGTGACAACCTTGGACTCCAACAGTAAGACACGAACTGAACACCAACTTATCCCCAAGGATCTAAAGCCTCGTACTAACTCTGTTCCTTGTCTCCAGGGTTCCAGTCCCTCCCTGCTGACTGACATTGTACTGCTTATTAATTCACTTGATAGCTTAATATTAGATTGTTATTGTGCTATGCTCTCTAAAATAGTTATTGAATCATTTACTTATGTAGGTAAATGTAGATATGTAGGCTAATTAACACTGTTAAACTTCATCTGGTCTTTGATTTGCTAATTTCCGTCTCTATCTATTTGGGTATAGAGCTAAACCTTACCATTTGGGGTGGTCTTTATAAATAAAAATATGTAT
>JBBPBX010059507.1:0-21748 GCA_038048925.1 Garcialebias charrua
ACGAACACCATGTTTAAGCATAAGGGTGTCCATATGTGCTCTTGGCACCAGGACACCCTAGGTCGCAGTTCGATGATCGACTTTGTTGTCGTCTCATCTGATCTGCGGCCGCATGTCTTGGACACTCGGGTGAAGAGAGGGGCGGAGCTGTCAACTGACCACTACCTGGTGGTGAGTTGGCTCCGATGGTGGGGGAGGATGCCGGTCAGACCTGGCAGACCCAAACGTATTGTGAGGGTCTGCTGGGAACGTCTGGCAGAGTCTCCCGTAAGACGGAGCTTTAACTCCCACCTCCGGGAGAGCTTTGAACACGTTCCGAGGGAGGCGGGGGACATGGAGTCCGAGTGGGCCGTGTTCCGCGCCTCTATTGTCGAGGCAGCTTATCGGAGCTGTGGCCGCAAGGTTGTTGGTGCCTGTCGTGGTGGCAACCCTCGAACCCGGTGGTGGACACCGGCAGTGAGGGATGCTGTCAGGCTGAAGAAGGAGTCCTATTGGGCCTTTTTGGCTTGTGGGACCCCGGAAGCAGCTGATAGGTACCGGCAGTCCAAGCGGCATGCGGCTCGGGTGGTTGCTGAGGCAAAAACTCGGGCGTGGGAGGAGTTCGGAGAGGCCATGGAGAATGACTTCCGTACGGCTTCGAGGCGATTCTGGTCCACCATCCGGCGTCTCAGGGGGGGAAAGAGGTACGAGACCAACACCATTTATGGTGGAGGTGGCGTGCTGCTGACCTCAACTCGGGATGTTGTGAGTCGGTGGGCGGAATACTTCGAAGACCTCCTCAATCCTACTGGCACGTCTTCCACTGAGGAAGCAGAGCCTGGGGACTTTGGGTCGGGTTCTCCGATCTCTGGTGCTGAGGTCGCCGAGGTGGTTAAAAAGCTCCGCGGTGGCAAGGCTCCGGGGGTGGATGAGATTCGCCCGGAGTTCCTTAGGGCTCTGGATGTTGTAGGGTTGTGTTGGCTTACGCGACTCTGCAATATCGCGTGGACATCGGGGGCAGTTCCCTTGGATTGGCAGACTGGGGTGGTGGTTCCCCTATTCAAAAAGGGGGACCGTAGGGTGTGTTCCAACTATAGGGGGATCACACTCTTAAGCCTCCCTGGTAAGGTCTATTCAGGGGTTCTGGAGAGGAGGGTCCGTCGGATAGTCGAACCTCGGATTCAGGAGGAGCAATGTGGTTTTCGTCCTGGTCGTGGAACACTGGACCAGCTCTACACCCTCAGCAGGGTCCTGGAGGGTGCGTGGGAGTTTGCCCAACCAGTTTACATGTGCTTTGTGGACTTGGAAAAGGCATTCGACCGCGTCCCTCGGGGGGTTCTGTGGGGGGTACTCCGGGAGTATGGGGTACCAGGCCCATTGATAAGGGCTGTTAGGTCCCTGTACGACCGGTGTCAGAGCTTGGTCCGCATTGCCGGCAGTAAGTCAGGCTCGTTTCCGGTGAGAGTTGGACTCCGCCAAGGTTGCCCTTTGTCACCGATTCTGTTCATAACTTTTATGGACAGAATTTCTAGGCGCAGCCAAGGTGTTGAGAGGATCCGTTTTGGTGACCTTAGAATCGCTTCTCTGTTTTTTGCAGATGATGTGGTCCTACTGGCTTCATCAGTTCGTGATTTACAACTTTCACTGGAGCGGTTTGCAGCCGAGTGTGATGCGGCCGGGATGAGGATCAGTTCCTCCAAATCCGAGGCCATGGTCTTGAGCCGGAAAAGGGTAGCATGCCCTCTCCGGGTCGGGGAGGAGGTCCTGCCCCAAGTGGAGGAGTTTAAGTATCTCGGGATCTTGTTCACGAATGAGGGAAAACTGGAGCGTGAGATCGATAGGCGGATAGGTGCAGCGTCCGCAGTGAAGCGGGCGCTGTACCGGTCTGTCGTGGTGAAGAGAGAGCTGAGTCAAAAGGCAAAGCTCTCAATTTACCGATCGATCTACGTTCCCACCCTCATCTATGGTCATGAGCTTTGGGTTATGACCGAAAGAACAAGATCTCGGATACAAGCGGCTGAAATGAGTTTTCTCCGCAGGGTGGCTGGACTCTCCCTTAGAGATAGGGTGAGAAGCTCAGTCATCCGGGAGGGACTCGGAGTAGAGCCGCTGCTTCTCCACATCGAGAGGAGCCAGTTGAGGTGGCTCGGGCATCTGGTTAGGATGCCTCCTGGACGCCTCCCTGGTGAGGTGTTCCGGGCATGTCCCACCGGGAGGAGACCCAGAGGAAGACCCAGGACGCGCTGGAGGGACTATGTTTCTCGGCTGGCCTGGGAACGCCTTGGGATTCCCCCGGAGGAGCTGCTCCAAGTGGCTGGGGAGAGGGAAGTCTGGGCCTCCCTACTTAGGCTGCTACCCCCGCGACCCGACCCCGGATAAGCGGAAGAAGATGGATGGATGATGGATGATCTTGATCCTAAAAAATCTGCAGGTCCAGATGAACTTCCACCTTATTTCTTAAGGCTGGCTGCTCATATCATCACAGTCCCTGTGACCCACATCTTTAATCTGTCCATAAGCCAAAACACCATTCCGGATGCTTGGAAAACAGCCTTTGTTCTTCCTTTGCTGAAGGGAGGTGACCCCACCTCACTGAACAATTATCGACCGATCTCTAAACTCTGCATCTTAGCCAAGGTTCTAGAAAAACTGATAAACTCTCAGATCAAAAACTATCTGGACTCATTTAACATCTTACCTCTCCATCAATCTGGTTTCAGGAAAAAACACAGCACAACAACTGCTTCTCTGAAGGTTCTGAATGATGTTGTTGAAGCATTGGATGCTAAGGACTATTGTGCTGCACTTTTCTTAGACCTGTCTAAAGCTTTTGACACTGTGGATCATAACATCCTGTGTCATAAGCTCTCAGAAATCGGTTTCTCTGATCACACCATCGGTTGGTTTTCTAACTATCTTTCCAATCGGAGGCAATGTGTTCAACATAACGGTACTTCTTCCAGCTATTTAACAGTTAAAAATGGTGTACCACAAGGCTCAGTTTTAGGACCCACTCTCTTTACAATCTACATAGCTAATGTAGGTCACTGCATCCCTGATGCATCCTTACATTTCTATGCTGATGATACAGTTGTTTATTGCCGAGCTAAAACAGTAGCTAAGGCTTTCCAGTTACTGCAATCCGCTTTTGACATCATCCAGTCAGATTTGTTCCGTCTCAAACTTGTCCTAAATGCTGATAAAACAAAAGGGATGTTTTTTTCAAATAGGAAGGCGGTTCCAGCAGATCCTCCTCTGATTTTATCTTCAAATGGTGTCCCTATTGAGTTTGTTGATTCCTATAAATATCTGGGTATCCTGATCGATTCACATCTCTCTTTTAAACTCCACGTGGAAAACCTAGTGAAGAAACTGAAAGTTAAACTGGGTTTCTTTTTCAGAAACAGATCATGTCTAACACTGAATGTTAGGAAACGCCTTGTATCTGTGACTTTCCTTCCCTCCATTGATTACGGTGACATTCTCTACATGAATGCTCCTACAAGCACCCTGCGGATGTTGGATGTTGTCTATCATGGTGCACTAAGATTCATAACTGGTTGTGATTATCGTACCCACCACTGCACCCTGTATTCACTGGTTAACTGGACATCATTAACCTCACGCAGACTCTTCCACTGGTACATTTTCATCTTTAAATCACTTCTTGGTCTGCTGCCCTCATACATCTCCTCCTACATGTCTTTGCGTGAGTGCAGCTACAGCGTGCGCTCTCAGGACATGATTACCTGCAGTGTTCCGTCAGTGAGGACTGAACTTGGAAAAAGGGCCTTCTCCTACTCCGCTCCTGCTTCATGGAATATCTTACAAAAAGATCTGAAGCTCTCGACCTTGACTTCTCTAAATGGTTTTCAGAATCTGTTGGAATCCTGGCAAAAACCAATGCAGATTTGTTCCTGTCTTTGATTTTATACGTCTACCTTATAATGTTTTGCTAGTTTTTTGATACTTTGTTAAAAAAATAAAAATAAATAAAAAATAATTATTTTTGTTTTTTTCTCTCTTTTGTTTTCTATTGTTTATTGTTTGTTTGTTTATTGTTTAAGGAAATTCTACCATTGCTGTTCATTGTTCTTTAGTTTTAGCAGGTCGCTTTCGTAAATGAGCCCATGAGGTTCAAAAGATTTACCTGACTAAATAAAGGTTGAATGAAAAAAAAGGAAATAAATATTTTTGAAATGTAATAATAATAATAATAATAATGAATTCAATTCATAACGCACTTTTCATTAATGAAAATCTCAAAGTGCTAAATGTGCCAATGGAAACATCTTTTAAAAATGTGACCTAAAGCCTATTATTCAATCATATGCCAGTCAATGTAGTTGAACGTTTCTGCAGCAGAAGTCACCTATCAGAAACATCTAAAAGCTGATTTGCATTTTATGACATGAGTTTTGAATGAGCAATGCTCAATTTTAGGAAAATTCATCATTTATTCTTACACATTTTTATATAAAGTTGTTGCATTTATAATACTTTGTATCAGAACCAATACAATTTAAAACGAGGCTCGGATATGTCAGTGAATGACTTGATCTGAAAGGTTGAGTGGGCAGAAGTGCAGGCAGCTGTTGCATTTTCATTCATTCAATCTTTATTCATACAGGTTAGTCTGAGTCACGAGGACCCATTTTCAAAAAATACCTATTTTAAACAAAATCACAGATGAGGTATGAACAACAGCCATATAAGTAGCAATATAAAACAAAATAAAATCAAGCTTCCTTGATGTCTGCATTGGTTTTTGCAGTTAACTTGTTTAAAATCCCTTAAAGAGGACAGAGTCGACAGCTGCACAGGATTCACTTATATTAGTTGCTTTGTACAACACATAATGACAATACCTCATTGCAATAAAATTGTTTATGATACATTAAAGGCATCTTTGCAACTTTTTTTAATTCAATAATTTTTTAAAGTACAATTTTTATTTATGTGTACTGTACCTTCGTAGTGGGATTAAGACTTGCATCAGTTACGCAGATTGGATTTCTTTAACAAGGTTTCTTTGACAACCCTTTTTTGCACATGGACTGCACAACAAGTAGTCTTGTCGTTTAATAACAAAGACAATCATTGTGTTAAATGCCTAACTGATGTCAAAGCAATGCAAGCAGCAAACCACACATCATTTTGCTGATCTGGTATAAAATCTGTACAGTTTGTTGTTATGAAAGACAATAATTTGGCCATCTGTTATTTACTCCTGATCTAAACGTTCATCAACTTTGCTCGTTTCAGTACACCTGAGTGTTTATATTAGACTCTAAAGGCCCCTGAATGAGCAGTTTGTAGACATTTTACTCACTCATACCACTGTCCTTGTTGTGTATCCTCCCCGTTATTGTTGCGTCTCCTGTGCTTAGTATGCACAGGAGCAACTGTCCCTCTGGACCTCATCAGATGCAGCAGAATGCACTGATCAGAGGATCTCCAGGTATTTTATTTACCCAGTGGGAGCAATTCAACTCTCTCATCATCAGTAGCTCTCTGGGAAGTAAACAGAAACAACAACAAAAGAGAAAATTATTCCTGTGTGGCAATCCCATTACATGTAGGCTTACAAGAAACTGAATTCTACTTTTGTTTAGATGAATTATTGGGTGAATACATACAGTATACAATGCAGACAATAACAATAGCAACAATACTCGAATAATAATGTCATTTTTGTCAGCCATGACCAAACGTTTCTGCTGCAGATTCATATTCCAAAAGTGTTGCCTAATAAACTTTTTTTTAATAGAAAGTATGTTAAATTATTAAGGATATTTCTGCTGTTTTATAGGGGACTTGTAAACATAAATGACAGAATATGAAAAAAATATTAAATACAATTTCATTTGTTTTTATGTAAATTTTTTCAGTTGAATTTTTTGGGGAAAAAAGTGATAATTTTATTCATCACACTTGAAACTTTTTGCATCTTATTTGCATACTTTTCAATTTTATTTATCAAGTTAATGGTACATTGAAAAGCAAATATTAAAGTTTAGTTTTTGTGCATTTTATTTATTGCATCTTTACATGTTATTTTGCAATCCCTTTAAACTTCCCCAACATTTTCTAATATAATTTTCCATCACATTCACAACAATATTTTATAATTACAATTTACCCCAAAAGCACCAGGATTGTTGCTTCTCTACAATGTATCCTAAAGACGAATGCACTCTGAAGCTCATTGAAATGATCATTAGATTAAAGACAACACACGTGCTCAAGGTTAGTGTCAAGTCCTCTAAGTAAATGTGCTAAATGTATTAAATCTGAGGAGAGCTGATTAATTATTATTCAAACAAATGAAAAAGCAGCAATAGATGGTAAAAGAAGAGGCAGGTGAAAAGTGTGAAGAGCGTTTTCCTGCTCCACTGTGGAGGTGGATCAGATCATTTTTGGAAACATTTTTCTTCTGATGATCTGATGAGACTGTAGCATCACAGGCAGACACAGTACTGTACCACCATAAACCTGATTATAAATGACATCAGCAACTTCTGTTGTCAGTGTCTATCAATCGTTTTTGTAATGGAAAATTAAACTGGAATAGGAATTTGGCACTTGGGAGGAATAATCAAGGTTTAAAAGACAATGATAAAAACAATGCTGAGCCTTTCCGTCTTAACACATTTAGCATTCAATCTATTCTGTATATTTTTATTTATTGTTTGTTTACATGTGAATCAGTTTGTGTGGTGAGACCAGCTATATTGTATGGTCTGGAGACAGTGGCATTGAGAAAAAAGATGAGAGAAATAGCTGGAAGTTGCAGAAATGAAGATGCTGAGGTTCTCCTAGGAGTGACAAGGATGGATACAATTAGGAATGAGATCATCAGAGGTACAGCACATGTTGAACAACTGGGAGATAAAGTTAGGGAGGCCAGACTGAGATGGTTTGGACATGTCCAGAGGAGGGACAGTGGGTATATTGGTAGAAGGATGTTAGAAATGCAGCTGCCAGGAAAAAGACAAAGAGGAAGGCCAAAGAGGAGATATATGGATGCAGTTAGAGAGGACATGAAGGTAGTTGGAGTGAGGACAGAGGATGCAGAGGACAGAGTGAGGTGGAGGAGGATGACTCGCTGTGGCGACCCCTGAAGAGGGAAAAGCCGAAAGAAGTGAAGTAACAGAACAAAATGAATAACTCTTTGTAATTTTTCTTTGTACTGTATCTGTACAAAGACTAATCAGTGCTTCATTGCATTCATACACTGATGGGACACACATCAGAGGCAATGAGTGGGTTCAGTGTGTTGCCCAAGGACACCTGAGGTTGTGACTGCTAGCGGAGTCGAACCCCCCAACTCTTGCATTGGAGGACAACTGCTCTAACCACTCAGCCACAGCCGCCCCATGATAAAACAAAAAAGTGAAATTTGAAACTGTTTGGAAATAAAGAGGCACGTTCAAATGATACCTAGCAGAAACTTGAACTGTCTTTTTCAGGTTTACGTCATCGGGCCCAATGATGTTCAGCCATTTTTGTTAAATAAAACTTTTACGACGTCAAGTCCAGAAAAAAATCAAAGCATAGCCTTCGTCAGTATCTGCTCCTTTTTAATGGAAAATGCTGTCATGTTTTGATAATTGGTGGCAAACACACTCATATTAATAACTTTAAAAAATAATAAAACTGCCATCATCGATGCCTCTCAACTAAATTATTCCAGCGCAGGACGCTGGTTTGATCGCATGTGCTTTGGCCGTAATTTGCATACCCTGGAGCATGGCAAGATGGATTTTCTCCTCATAATAATCATGCAAGCATCCAGCTGCCTGGCAAAGGACATACCTCTACCTTGTTTATTCATGACAGGGGTTGTGATATTCTATAATTTTCTTGTCAACAAAATGCTAATCTGCTTTGCTGATTACATCTTCAGCAGTATTATGCAGACGGAACTGCATAGAAGTGATGTGATGGTTACACAGGCTCATGTTTTATTAACATTCTGAAAGCAAACAGATGGGGGTTAGTCCCTCAGACCACACACACACACTGGTACACAGCTCGTCTCCTGGGACATCAGCAGAACTTTAATCTCACCTTTCTGACCCCAAGTGTCCTGACTGATAATGGACGCTAGATGCAGAACAGCAACAAATACCAACAATGACCTCCTCTTCATAGAAGTCAATTACCTGGTAAACAACAACTTGTTTTTGCACAGTCCACTTTAAAAACATCAGAAACGTGTGGATCAGAAGACAAGTTTTTAATTATTATATGGATTATATATGGTGATGAATTTTTTTTTTTTTTTGTATACAGGTAGTTCTTGGGTTACGACGTTTCGTGGTTACGACGCATCTCCCATTTAGGACATGGCATCCTTATTTCGAGTTACGCAGTTTTACGTCATAAACGTCGTAACGCAGCAGCAGAAGAATACTGCACTGTACTGTGAACACGGTTTTACTTCGTAAACGGAATGCAGAATACGGCGGATGGACCGGTTGTACGTCGTAAACGCAGCGGCAGAAGAATACTGCACTGTACTGTGAACGCGGTTTTACGCCGTAAACGGTATGCGGAATACAGGGGATGGACCGGTTTTACATCGTAAACGCAGCGGCAGAAGAATACTGCACTGTACTGTGAACGCGGTTTTACGCCGTAAACGGTATGCGGAATACAGGGGATGGACCGGTTTTACATCGTAAACGCAGCGGCGGAAGAATACTGTACTGTACTGTGAACGAAGTTTTACCTCGTAAACGGAATACGGAATACGGTGGATGGACCGGTTTTAAGTGGTAAACCTCGTAAAGCAGCGGTGCAGCGGCGGAAAATATTGTACTGTACGCGGTGCAGCGGCGGAGGAATACTGTACAGTACTGTGAACGCGGTTTTACGTCGTAAACAGATACGGCGGATGGACCGAGGACAGCGTCACCAGCTGGCATGCTGGTGACGCTATTAATTAATGGGCCATTAATTCTTTTTTTCCTTCATTATGGCTCCAAACGTATGCGTTTTTGATAATTATGTAGGGTACTGTGTTAGGATAGTCTAAGTGCTTGGAAATACAGTACTGTACATGTACTTTTTATATGGTGCAGTATGTACGTATTTTCCGACTTACGTCGAATATCGGTTTACGATTCTGCATAAGAACGGATCTATGTCGTAAGTCGAGGACTACCTGTAGTTTAGTTTCTCCTTTGAGCACCTGGTGGTAGATCATAATGTCTGCTGAATCAGGGGCAGTTGAGTTAGGCTGAATCCTGG
This sequence comes from Garcialebias charrua, assembly GCA_038048925.1. Classification (NCBI taxonomy): domain Eukaryota; kingdom Metazoa; phylum Chordata; class Actinopteri; order Cyprinodontiformes; family Rivulidae; genus Garcialebias; species Garcialebias charrua. Next base: position 9,238 of record JBBPBX010059507.1, read on the forward strand.
TGTCATGAACTAAAATATGAATCATTTTCATATAGCTGATGTGATTTAGTATTTCATTGTTCTAATTACGTCTTTTGTTTTAATGATTTTATTCCATATGCTGTAATTATATCTTGTTTTTATTTGATGTTGTGATCTTTTTGTTAAGCACTTTGGCAACAGTTTCTGTTTTAAATCTGCTATAAAATTAAATCTGGCTTGACTAAATTTCGGTTTAAAACTTTTAGACATTGGTTTTATTTCCTAGCAATGATGACAACAATGCTGAAATACTTTTGCAGGATGTTTTGAGGACAATAATTGTATAATTATCTACTTCCTCAATGGCTTGTATGTTTTCTACGAATAAAAGGTATTTAATACATTGGTTTTTTCTCCACATTGAGAGGAGCCAGTTGAGGTGGCTCGGGCATCTGGTTAGGATGCCTCCTGGACGCCTCCCTGGTGAGGTGTTCCGGGCATGTCCCACCGGGAGGAGACCCAGAGGAAGACCCAGGACGCGCTGGAGGGACTATGTTTCTCGGCTGGCCTGGGAACGCCTTGGGATTCCCCCGGAGGAGCTGCTCCAAGTGGCTGGGGAGAGGGAAGTCTGGGCCTCCCTACTTAGGCTGCTACCCCCGCGACCCGACCCCGGATAAGCGGAAGAAGATGGATGGATGGATGGATGGTTTTTTCTGCAGATTCATTGTAGGCACCGAGCCTGTTTGAAGAAAAGCCATCAGTTAATAATTAAACTAAAACATTTCATCTCCTTTGTCTGTTCTGTGCATTGCAGGTAAAGTACAGGGGTTTATTTTTAAACACCATTGTATTGTCTCCAAATAATGAGAGGCACCAATAAATTTGGTCTTTGTTCAGCCAGTGTCATCCTTCAGTGATCCTGCAGGAGTGCAGACATAGATCACCGCTTCACTGATTACATCTTCAGCAGCATTATGCAAAAGAAGCACCATAAATAAAAGTGATTTGGCGGACACAAATCTCCAAACGCCTCATGTTTTATTGATGCTCTGCATGCAGATGATGTTCACCCCTCAGACCGCTCACCACCTCAGCTCATCTCTCAAAATTGTCAGCAAGACCTCAGTCTCACCTTTTCAGCGTGCACTTGTTTTGACAGATGATGGGAGTTGGATGTGACGCGGCAACATGCGCAGAATGTGCCAAGTTTGTTTAAATTTTGATAAAACAGCACAGGAAAAGAAATCGTCACACAACTGAACACTTTGTGTTTATGCAGATAAGCTCCAACTTTTTGCTGTTGTTGCCACACAGCGTCACTAAACTCATTTAATTTGGTGCAACTTAGTTGGAATGTTCAAGTGATTGTATTTTACAGATGCTGCAGAACTTATCAATGTGTAATCCAGAACCACAACATTTAGTGCAGTTTTTGTATTTTGGTGATGCTTACTTTCACAATTTTTATGTTATAATCTCAAAGTACTACTTAAATTACCTTGATGAACTAATGTGTAGTGCATTTTGGGTTTCAGTTGACATTTTAGATGTATTATCAAATGCAGCAGGTATTGCTGCCACTATATCCTCAGGACTGTAAAACAAAGTTTGGTGCAACATTGCCACGAGTTTATTCATCCCATAAGACAGTTTAGTGCAAACTGCTGCGATTTCTATTACAGGTAAGATCTATTTTTTTTTTTTTTTTGATTTAGTAGTGTGGACCAGAAGGATAGACTAAAATCTTAAATATCTTGCTTTCAAAGATTTTCCTGCAAGTGCCTAAATGTCTAGTAACTTCTGCATCATCAGTGTCTAAAGTGTGTATATTCCTTGTTCTTGGTGTTGTAGCAGCAACTGACACTTTTGCTAAATCATTCTGCCTTAACATTTTTCAGAACAAGCTCGTTCGATTTGTTTAAGAACTTCATAACAGAAGTCATAAAACCCTTTCACAAGAAACAACATATTGTAGCAGTTTTTTTCTTTTCTTTTATCTAAATGTCAGAAATTTTAGGTGGTGACCACTCACATACGATTTTTGCTGTTATTTCAACTGTTTTAGTGAAAATGTTGATAAAATATAGTTCAATCAATGCCTGATTAATAAGGTTGAGATATTTGGTAAAAGTCTGTTTTAGTTTTACACAATGATTGTAAAGATTTCTAACAAGTTTGTCAAAGCCAGGTTTGATTATGTTCAAAGAATTTTTTTTTTACATTAGCAAAATTTTTAACTTATTTCACTTTTTTGCAAGCTTTAAAATGTTAGTTCATGCATTCAGAAAACTGAATCAGGCATGAATCAATATTTTGATTGTTTCTGCCTAAACAAGCAAATGTCATAAAGATTTGAACAAAAATATTTTTGTAAAAATCAAAAATTCTTCGTGTGCTTCATTTGTTCAGGCGCTGAAGCACATCAATGTGGTTTGATTTACTGCATTCAAACTGTAGCCAAAGTAGATCGCTTTGATCGGGCTTTCTTTTGCACATAGAAGAGAAAGTCACATCTTTATTGTTGCAGAAAAGCTGCAGTTTAATTTTGGCTTGCTGTGCAGCTGGGACATAAAGAAAGACCTGAATGTGAGGATTGTTGTGATGCACTGTATAGGTGAGAGTCAGCTGAAAATAAATGTAGTACTGATCATGAATATGAGTAATTTACTGAGCATGAGCAAATAAACTGATTTTAAATAACAGATTTAAAAAAATCAATAAAGGCTGAGATTGTTTTGTTATGGCAGTATGTGCATGGAAACAGAAACTAAAATACATTATTGTTAGCATCTAAATGGTTTAATCTAAGAACCTGTAAAAAAAAAAATCTAAAGGAAAATTAAATTTGCAAAGCAGAATGTGTTTAGATTAACTACAAAAAATTTCTCTGAACACTTTTTTTTTTCTTCAAACAGCAATACAGTATTTTTATCATATAAAGTTATCATTAAGCACATATATTTTCAGTACATTCATGTGATTATTCAGTATGCTTTCATTTTTGTGATGCTGCAAGGTTAGCTAAGAAGGAAGGCTGAGATGAGCGACTGTGAAATGTGCTTTTCATTTTAACCGAACAAACAATCCTTCAGCCCCATTTCATCTTGAAATTCATATTGATCTTTCTCATTGTGGCTTCAAACTATTCATTAAACTTTATTGTGCCTGAAAAGATGTTTGGAACATTTGTTGGATTATCCTTTGCAGCATCCTTGAACTTTAAATATTTTTGCTTTGGGCTTTTTATTAAGACAAGCTTCTCCTGAATGCACATACAAAATAAAACATCTTGTTTCATTCTCCTTCAGCATCTCCCTCTGTGCTTCAATTGCCTCGCAGCAGCTTGGATTTTCTTGCTGCAGTCCTCATGAGTTAACCTGAGCTGGTTCATTGTTTATTTCAGGCTTTAGAGGCTCTGCATCCAGATCAGCTTGTTAAAAAGTTTTGGAGTTCTTGGAAATTGGTACACTTGGTTGGAAGTAACTGCAAGATGACTTTGCCCATGTGTTAAGTCTGATATGGGAACAAGATGATGTCTGCATCAATGATTTTTTATTTCCTGCTCTGTCAGTTTAGCTTGTCTTGCTTCACCTCAGTCTCTTTCTACAGTGTCACATTTATTACTGTATCTATTTGTAGCCCAACTGATTTCTATGCAGCCATTAATTTTCTTCATTATTCAAAAAAAGGGGATGTAGTGACTTTAACATTCACAGTGTTCAAATTTAGCATTATTACTTTTTTTTATTTTATTTTGGGTAAAGTTGGCTTTTTTATGCATTTTCACCCTCCTTATCATAATCCTTAACCTTGTTATTGTTGAAAAACAATAAAATAAAAAAAGAGTGGTAGGCCAATTAAAAATAAATTAAATATAAAATGAACTAAAAAACAGTGTCAGTGAGGGGATTCAAAGGAAACAGAAGATGTTCACTGTACATGTACGGCGGCCATCCATGCTGAAAACTGTAAATTATTTGGATGCCGTGCAAGAAACAGTCACAGGGTTGTATGAGAGGATGTTAAGTCGTGTGATGATACACTATTGGATGCAGTGCAGGGTCATGTAATAAAATATTTGCCTTCACAATATTTAGCAAGACATTTTCTATTAAAATCCTGCATAATTCATCAGAAATACAGTGTCCTAAAAATGTTACATGCGGGGTAGAAAAATGATGAGCAGTCAATTTGGTGTTTCTTTTACTATACTGTAATCATGTTCTCATTGCAACAGTACATTCAGCAGAAAATTGAATTCTGCCCATAAATGTTATGATAGAGTTTTATTTAGAGTTGCAATAGGCTCAGAAAATCACTGAGCCAGAGATGCTAACTTGTTCGTTTTGTTACAACTTTTCAGACTATGCAGGGAACTTTTTCAAACAGCACCTACTTTTGGAAAAATTGACTTTACCCTTAAGACTAAAGAAGTTTGGTACGAACACCAGCATCCACAAACTTGTATAGGTGCACCATTGAGAGAGCCTGCTGACAGGCTGCATCACAGGATGGTATGGGAATTGCACCAGTCAGAGCCAGAAAGCTCTACAGAGAGTGGTGCAAACAGCAGAGGACATCACTGGTACCAGTCTCCACACCCTCCAGGACATCTACCACAAGCACGCAGCATCATTAAAGACCACACCCACCCAGCACAATGACTATTCCGTCTACTACCCTCAGACAGACAATACAGGAGTTTGTCATTGTGTACAAAATGACAAAAGGACAGTTATTATCCACAAGCTGTCAGATTATGAAACTCAATAAATAACACTGAACAACTGGCAATAACTTTGCACCAAGCCACATCTGTGACAACTAATATGACTAATATTACTTTGTAGCTTGTGACATACAGAATTACTGCTGCGCTATGTGGCTGTATCGTGTATGATACAGTATGTATCTACCTTACCATCATAATTAAATCTCAGTGTCACTCACTACCTGTGTAATAACCTGTCATACATACAGTAAGTAGTACATGCATTTTAGCTTGTTTTCATTCATTCAACTTTTATTTAGTCAGGTAAATCTTATTGAGCCTCGAGGGCTCCTTTACGAAAGCGACCTGCTAAAACTAAAGAACGATGAACAGCAATGGTAGAATTTCCTTACACAATGAACAATAGAAAAACAAAAGAGAGAAAAACAAGAGAGAAATACATAGTTTTTTTTATCATTTTTTTAACAAAGTATCAAAAAACTAGCAAAAGATTATAAGGTAGATGTATAAAATCAAAGGCAGGAACATATCTGCATTAGTTTTTGCCTGGATTCCAACAGATTCTTAAAACCATTTAAAGAGGTCAAGGTCGAGAGCTTCAGATCTTTTTGTAAGATATTCCATGAAGCAGGCGCAGAGTAGGAGAAGGCCCTTTTTCTAAGTTCAGTCCTCACTGACGGAACACTAACCGTGTTTCCATCTATTTTCATTTCGAATTTTGAGCTAATTTTTGAAATCTCGCAAAAATGTAAATACAAATTAATGCGGATCAGAAGTGTTTGCATCTACTGGCTTGAAGCGCATCTACCAAGCCACGCACAGCGTCATTACGTCACATTACGTCATACGTCAGCGTTACGCATGTCTACAGTAAACAGGAAGTAGCGGTTGAAAACAGAACCCGGCCACACATCTCGGCAAAATGGAGAGAATATTTCAGGTACGTGTTGCTATCGGGCAAGTTGTATTTATTCTGTCATGCCAACTAGTTTTAGCGATGTTACATGTTGTCCGGAGCGGAAACAGCTGATCAGTCACGTGACGTGAATGTTCGCTACGGCAGAACTGAGTCGGCAAATCTGTTTCCATCTGTCGTTTTGCGCATCAGCTCTCTTTCGAAACCCCCAAAAACCACCTCAAGTGAGCGTATCAACTTTTGAGCGAATTAGAGGAAGTAACTTCGCATTTTGCCGTTTCCATTCAGCTTTTCTGATGCGATGCTTCAAAATGTGCATCTAGAAACCTTGATGGAAACACGGCTACTGCAGGTAATCATGTCCTGATTGTATTGTATTACTACCTTGAAAATACTTATTCTTTCAAATTCATCATTCTACCATGTTGATTACTATTTCTATTTAGGACCTTGTTAATATTGTTGCAGAAAGTGCCTCTGTTGAATGTGATGAATGGCTCAGTGAGTGGTGTGTGTGTTGCATGTGGGAGGGTGAGATGTGTGTCGGCCGTCCGCCGGCCAGAAGAGGGCGCTACGTGCTCATGTTCTGCACGTGTTGAGAGGAGCAAGACGTGACGGTGTGTGTGTGGAGAAAAGTAAACGGCAAAGTAAAAACGCGGCTGTAAGAAAGGCTGTTTGTGCACCTGTTGGCTAGAATTATTATTAAAAACAAGAGGATTAACCTGCAGCCACCGTGTGGTTTATGTGCAAGGCAAGTGAGGGAGTTAACCCTGAAGCAGAGACTTCAGCCCTGGAGGAAGATCTCCCCTGTGTCTTTTGACCACGGATGAAAGACTGAGCAGGAAAGGTTAACACTGGCGACCACGAAGGGACCTCTTCGCCTTGCTGGACAAGTGGTGAGCTTTGAATAAGAGAGATAATAACGGCTAGCAATAAAGCCGAGAGACTGCATTAGCCTGCTATATTAGCCTGCTGTTTTAACAACCACAAGATGGACGCCGCCGCCCGCTCCTGTAAAGACTATGGGTTTGAAACAGATTATTCCAACCCATTTATGACATTGGATATTTCTTCTGAGAGTGCAACGTGTAGAAAAGCTGCCAAAGATGTGAAATGTGAACATTACAACCCTTTTCTGTGTGATGAACGCTGTTTTAGCTCGTACGCTAAAGGAGAGGACATGTTTGCACCACGCCAAGGCCCCGCTCAGCCACAGTTTACTCCTACAAATCCATTCATTGATGCCAAATGTCAAAGTTATAACGCTCATGGAGGGGCTGCAGATGACAGAATGCATTTCTACTCAACCCCCACGTGTCAAATGAAAGATAATTATACGGACTCCAACCCATTTACTGCTGCTCATATGCAAAGTTTTGTGCACAGCACGCCGGCCCCTGTCAACCCAGTGACATTTCCAGCTGTGCATTGTACCCCTTCTCATAACCTGGATGGAACGATAAGCTACAAGCAAACCCCTGCACGGCCCCAGCCCCGATTAAAACCAAATAAAACTCGTTTCATGGTGCAGCAGCCTTTATCCGACAGTGAGGAGGATGGAGATCCTAGAGAGAGGGTCCCCACCTTACGTCCGGGCCAATACGACGGTACCACACCATGGACAGAATTTCTGCACAGGTTTGAGAGCTGCGCCGAAGCGAACTATTGGTCCGAAAAGACTATGACAGTGCAGCTGAAATTCTGCCTGGTTGGCGCAGCGGGGGCCATTGTCCACAGAAACCCTCGCTCTTACAGATGGGACTACCGCCGCCTGGTGGACGAACTGGAAACTGCATACGGCCCATCTTCTGATCATGCCGCTGCGGTTGCAGTAGAGCTGAGGCAGCGTGTACGGAAACATGGAGAGGACCTGCACGTTTTCAGAGACGATATTTACGGGAAAGTGGCTGTGGCTTATGGTGGCAGAGCAGAAGCTGAACAGGACTCTATTGCTGTTGAAGTTTTCACAAACGGTTTGGGTGATGCTGAAATAGTTCAGAAACTATTAGAGCAACGACCAGCCACGCTCGCCCGTGCATATGAAATAGCCCATGCTCATGAGACCACAAAAAGGGCTGCAGCTTATGTCACCAGTACCATGCAGTCAGGAGCCCGCGGCATGGTTGAACGACGGCCCAGAGCTGCTGTAGTCAGAGCCAATGACCAACATGAAAGTGTTAATAAAACTACACCTGTAACCAACCCTTCACCGAATCAGTTTGCCACACACCCACCCTCAGCCTTTAATAACCGCAAAAATTTGGCGAAGGGGAGAGTCCGTTGCCACAATTGTCAAGGTTGGGGTCACATCCAGAAGCAGTGCCCCTCGCCCCACAAGACCACCAAAGCTTTGACATTCAGTAGCTCCTCCGGTGATACCCAAGAACCCACCGTGCTCCACCTGAAAGGCCATAGCCAAGAAATGAGTATCCTCATGCGAATCTATGAAGTGGAGGTGTGTGCTGTGTTGGACAGTGGGGCACGGAGAAATGTGCTGCCGTTGCGCTACTTTAATTCCATCCATCCTGACATGAGACCTCAGCTGCATTCATCAATTGTTGAGACTTTACTGGGGGTGGGACCTGTAGATGTGCCAGTGCTGGGTGAGGCCCAGATACCTGTCAGCATCAACAATCGTCAGGTGGATGTAGATTTTATTGTAGCAGATATAACAGGGTTAGAAGTGCTGCTGGGGCATCCCTTCCTCACACAAGCTGAAGCCCGTCTTGATTTTGGCAGACACCGCATCATTCTGTTTGGTGAAGAAGTGCCCTACTACCAATCTGAATCTGACCTGAAGTCGCATGCAGTGAAAATATCCAGAACTGTGGTGGTGGAACCAGGACAGGAGTATGTTGTGAAGGGCAGCGTGCATCTAAGTGGGACAGCCCGCAGTGATATGATACTTAGCCCCACCAAGGGTTTTGTGGAGAAACACAAAGTACTCCTCGCCAGAGTTTTAGTTCATCCCCAGACGTCCAAAACGGTCCCCCTTCGCCTCTTTAATCCTGGCAACAAAGCTGTGACCATCAAAGAAGGATCCATGGCTGGTCTCCTCCAGCCAGCTGAAGTCATGCAGTCTTCATATGTCTCACCAGCCGCAGACTCACCAGCCAGCTCCCCTGTAGTTCCTCTGCACCTGGAAGAGCTCTATGCCCAGAGCTCTAGGGACCTCAATGATGGTGAATGTCTCCAACTTAAACGTTTGTTTTCTACTTATGGACATGTGTTCTCTACTGGGCCTACTGACCTGGGCCGAACCAACCTCGTCCAGCACGATATTGTACTTCGTCCAGGTGCCCCGATCAAACAACCTCCACGTAAGATGGCGAAAGAGAAGCAGCAATACGCCAACCAGCAGATACATGACAGCCTACAGAACGGTCTCGCCCAAAGCAGCCACAGCAGCTGGGCCTCACCCATAGTTATGGTACGTAAGAAGGATGGGACCTATCGGCTCTGCATCGATTACAGGGTTCTCAATGAGCGAACCATACCGGATGCGTATCCTCTGCCCCGTATCCAGGACACGCTGGATACACTGTCTACTGCCAGATGGTTCAGCACGTTGGACCTTACTTCAGGTTACTGGCAGGTGGAGCTGACGCCGAGAGCACGCAAAGCAGCTGCATTCTGCGCCAGGACAGGTCTCTTTGAGTGGAACGTCATGCCGTTTGGATTATGCAATGCCCCGGCGACATTTCAGCGGCTGATGGACCGTGTTTTAGCTGGCATGCAATGGGAGACCTGTCTGGTCTACCTGGACGACATCATCGTGCTGGCGAGGAATGTGTCAGAAATGCTGCAGCGGCTTGACCAGGTGTTTTACAGACTACAACAAGCTAACCTGAAATTAAAACCTGCCAAATGCTGCCTTTTCCGCCGCGAGGTGGTTTACCTAGGTCACATAGTGTCTGAACAGGGTATAGCTACGGACCCCAGCAAGGTCCAAAAGGTCCAAATGTGGCCCACTCCATCGTCCATCCAGGAGGTTCGACGTTTCATCGGCCTGGCCTCATACTATCGCCGATTTGTAAAAGACTTTGCATCTATTGCTGAACCCCTTCATAACCTAACCATGAAAAATGCACGTTTCCAGTGGCATGCTGAACACCAAGCTGCTTTCGACGAGTTAAAGTGTCGTCTCACCTCAGCCCCCATTCTTGGCTATCCCCTGGACTGCGGTGAAATGATACTCGACACTGATGCGAGTGACACCGGCATTGGTGCTGTACTGTCGCAGATGCAGGAGGGTGTGGAACGAGTGTTGGCTTATGGCAGTCGCAAGTTGGCAAAGCCTGAACAAAACTACTGCACAACAAGACGTGAACTTCTGGCCATAGTGGATTTCACATCCCATTTTCGCCAGTATCTCCTCGGCCGGCCGTTCAAGGTGCGTACGGACCACAGCAGTCTGCGCTGGCTGACCAAAATGAGAGAGCCAGAAGGACAGTTAGCTCGATGGCTTGAGAAGCTGGCTGAATATGAGTTTGAGATTATCCACCGCCCGGGTCGACAGCACACCAATGCTGACAGCCTCTCCAGAAGACCCTGTCGCCAGTCCTGCCCATGTAAAGTGCCAAATTTTTCTACATCACCCAAAACTATCAACCACCAAGCTGTCCAGTGTGATTTGAACTCTGACACCAGCTCCCTGTTGCTGAGTTCAGTGGGGGTAGAGGACCGACCACCCACTGCCGCAGTTTGTCCAGTGGGGGTAGAGGAGGACAGACCACCCACCACAGCAGTTTGTCCAGTGGGGGTAAGTCAAAACACCCTCACATCAGATATAGAGACTTTAAACCAAAACACTTCCACTGATACAGACAAACCGCATCAGAATGCTCATACTGATGGATGCACTGTGAAATTGACTGAAAAAATATACGTGGCTAAGACTCTTGACACAGCTTCCTTGTTTCATGGTTGGACCATGGGGGAGCTGAGCCAGGCCCAGGATGCTGATGTGGACATTGCACCCATACGTAGCTGGATGAAGGCCAGTGATAAACGCCCCCCATGGTCTGTTGTTTCACCATGCAGCCCAGCCACTAAGACATACTGGACTCAATGGAAACGACTCTACTTCAGAGATGGAGTTCTAGTCCGTCGATTCTATTGCCTCGATGACACCCAATTCTACCCACAAATTGTACTGCCACGTAAACTACAACTTGACGTGTTGAGGCAGATGCACGAAGGGCCAGTGGGTGGACATTTTGGTGTAGAGCGGACCCTGAACAGATTAAGGACCCGATACTACTGGTACCACATGAGGGAGGATGTTGCCCTCTGGTGTAAAACCTGTATCAGCTGTGCATCCAGGGCTCGACCGCAGAAGACACCACAAGCTCCTATGGGAACAGTCCAGGTAGGAGCTCCTATGGAGCGTATTGCACTGGATATTATGGGGCCACTGAACGAGACTGAACGTGGAAACCGCTATGTGCTTGTGATACAAGACTATTTCACAAAGTGGACTGAAGCATTTCCTATTCCAAATGAGCGAGCTGTAACTGTTGCTGGTATAGTTGCTAGTGAGTGGGTGTGCCGCTATGGAATCCCTCAAGCGCTACACAGTGACCAGGGACGCAATTTCGAATCTGAGGTGTTCCAAGGGATGTGTAGTTTGTTTGGGATAGACAAGACTCACACAACACCATTCAGGCCGCAGTCGGACGGTCAGGTCGAGCGTTTCAACGCCACCCTCCAAAAGATCCTGGCTACTACAGCAGAACACTGTCATTGGGATTGGGACCTGATGATTCCTTATGCTGTTATGGCATACAGGGCAACCAAGCATAGTGCTACCGGTTTCTCTCCAAACTTTATGATGTGGGGCCGAGAAGTAAGTGAACCAGTGGACCTTGTCGCAGGTTTGCCTCCTGATCCAGAAAACCAACCCACTGCTCCAGAGTATGTGCAACAGATGAGGGAACGGTTGGAGCTGGCTCACCAAATCGCTAGAGAAGCACTGGGGGACTCGGTCACACGTGCAAAGAAACAGTATGACAAGAACTGCTGCCGCACACAGTATAAAGTTGGAGACCCTGTGTGGTATCTCATTAAAGGGACACGTCATGTCAAGAACAAAGTCAAAAAGTTCCTTCCCTCATATGAAGGACCATTCTTCATCCTAGGCCAACTGGATGACCTAGTTTATCGGATACAAAAGAACCCAAGGTCCAAGGTGAAAGTCGTCCACCATGACCAGCTAAAGCACTACCGCAGCCGGGAGCCCCTGGACAACACATGGGTCCTGGATCAGAGTCAACACTGGGAACCTACCGAGGTTCCACCACCAACCTTGGAGGAGGACTCGGCGGACTGTGACCTGGACCTGCAGGGTTTGTTCTCTGATGAAACCAGCAGGGGCGTTGGTTGTTCCCTGCTGCCTACTTCAACTGCAGCGGATTCCCATCCGGGTGTGTTTGTTCCATCCTCCCCTTCCCATGTCAATCATGAGGATGGTGGGGGTGCGGTGGGATATTCACCTCCTTTGGGCCCACCAGTTCGACGGTCTAGGCGTCGGCGCAGAGCACCGGACTGGTACGGTACATGGGTAGTTCCAAGTAGAATGGACTCAGTTTAAGGTTCCAGCTGTTCAGGTGTCCTGCAAAGTTCTCTAAAACTGTTCATCAAAGCCACAAGTGCCTGTTTTCTTTATTACTGTTTAGTTGTTCAAACTGCTAAGTCAATTTGGCTGAAGAGCAAATAGTTTTTCTAAAGACCGTGTTTTTCTGTATGTTTTTGCACCTGATGATTTCAGTTAGTTTCCTGCCTGGTCGTCATAGATGTCACTGAGTAATTTCTTTCCTCCCCTATGGCATGTAAAGTTTACTTTTGCACAAGTGGACACACCTTAAAATGAGCTAATTATATCACTGGGATGTGTGGTTTGA
>JBBPBX010059508.1:1705-12698 GCA_038048925.1 Garcialebias charrua
GGTGGGGGGAGGAGACAGGATGGAGGGCACAAGATAGATCCCCAAAAACAAGGCAGACAGGTAGGAGCCTGAAAAAAACAGAAAAGAGGGGAACCACATCTATGCCCAAGAGGTCAGGCGGGTGGCCGTGAGGCCGTCCAGCAGGCCGGAGAATTTCAGGCGGGCGGCCGTGAGGCCGACCAGCAGGCCGGAGCAGGCTGGAAACATCGTAAGGCGCAGAGTCGGCGATGAGTCGGTAGTCAGCGCCTGCGAGTCGGGCGCCGGCAAAGAGCAGTCATCGGGCACAGATGTGGAGTCGGACGCCGTGATGTGGAGTCGGACGCCGCTGATGTGGAGTTGAGCGCCGCCGATGTGGAGTCGGGCACCGCCGATGTGGAGTCGGGCACTGCCGAAGAGGAGCCGGGCACTGCCGAAGAGGAGCCGGGCCCCGCCGAAGAGGAGTCGGGCGCCGTCGAAGAGGAGTCGGGCGCCGAGTCAGGCACCGAGACGGGCGATGAAACGTTGTCGGACGCCGAAGAGGAGTCGGACACCGAGACGGGCGATGAAACGTCGTCGGGCACCGTCGAGGAGTCGGGCGTCGAGACGGGCAATGAGACATTGTCGGGCGATGAGACATCTGCAATTGGCGAGTCGGTAGATGAGACGTCTGCAGTCGGCGAGTCGAGCGATATGACGTCTGTAGTCGGCGAGTCGGGAGATGAGACGTCTTTAGGCGGTGAGTCGGGTGATGAGACGTCTTCAGGCGGCGAGTCGGCCATCGATGAAACGTCTTTAGGCGGCGAGTCGGCCGTCGGCGAGGAGTCGTCTACAGCCATCGTGGATTCAGTCTCTGCAGCTGTCGTCGATTCAGTCTCTGCAGCCGTGATCGAGTCGTGGTCTGCAGGCGGCGTCGAGTCGTGGTCTGCAGGCGGCGTCGAGTCGTGGTATGCAGGCGGCGTCGAGTCGTGGTCTGCAGCCGGCGTCGAGTCGTGGTCTGCAGGCGGCGTCGAGTTTTGGTCTATAGCCGATGAGGAGTTGTTGTCTGCAAGCGGCGTCGAGTTGTGGTCTACAGCCGAAGAGGAGTCGTTGTCTGTAGGCAACGTCGAGTCGTGGTCTACAGCTGATGAGGAGTCGTGGTCTGTAGCCGATGAGTCGTGGTCTACAGCCGATGAGAAGTCATGGTCTGCAGCCGATGAGTCGTGGTCTGCAGCTGATAAGTCGTGGTCGGTCTCTGCAGCAGCCGAAGAGTCGTAGTTGGTCTCTGCAGCAGCCGAAGGGTCGTTGTCTGTGTCTGCAACAGCCGAAGAGTCGTCGTCTGTGTCTGCAACAGCCAAAGGGTCGTCGTCGGTCTCTGCAGCAGCCAAAGGGTCGTCAGTCTATGCAACAGCCAAAGGGTCATCGTCTGTCTCTATAGCAGCCGAAGGGTCGTCGTCGGTCTCTACAGCAGCCGAAGGGTCGTCTGTCCCTGCAGCCGAAGTGTCGTCTGTCCCTGCAGCCGAAGGGTCATTGTCTCTGCAGCTGAAGGGTCGTCAGTCACTGTAGCCGAAGGGTCGTCGGTCTCTGCAGCCGAAGGGTCGTCGGTCTCTGAAGCCGAAGGGTCGTCGGTCTCTGCAGCCGAAGGGTCGTCGGTCTCTGCAGCCGAAGGGTCGTCGGTCTCTGCAGCCGAAGGGTCGTCGGTCTCTGCAGCCAAAGGGTCGTCGGTCTCTGCGGCTGAAGGTTTGTCGGTCTCTGCAGCCGATGAGACCACAAAATCTGGGTCAGGTGACAAGAGGACTTGGGTCCCACGTCAACCTCTCCTTCTGTGGCAGCGAGAAGATGAAGCAGCAGAAGGTGGGGGGAGTCAGGACTGTAGCAGGTGGTGGAGCTGCAGCGACATCTTCAGGAGGATTCACAACTGCAGCAGGTTGAATCAGCCGCTCTGCAGAGATGACATCATCAGGTGGGCAGGAGTAAGGAGAGTCCGCCTGGACCTCCTCGCGGTTGGGCGGACCCAAATACTTCACCACAAAAGCTGCCTTCCAACATTTCAGCTCCTCCAGCGACACCTTCTCTCCCTCCTCCAGAAAACGAGAGCTGGGCTGATTTTCCGGTGGCGAGGTTCCCCCCTCCTCACGTTGGGCTTGAGGAAGAACAGCGGTTTGCCCCCCCCTCTCTGACGATTGCTTGGGGCAGCCAGGTGACGAGCGAAAAGGAGATGGACAGCGAGGTGCAACGGTGAGACAAGGTGGAGATGGAAAGTGGGGTGCAGCGGCGAGGCAAGGTGGAGAGGGATGGAGAGACTGTGAGGCTGAGGACTTAGGCTTGAAAGCCAGACGGGTTCCCCAGAACGGATTCTTTCTCTCCTTCCTCTCTCTGTCTGTCCGGGCAGCTCTGGACTCCTTCAGCTGACAGCTGCCCCATCGGATGACAGGTTTCGCCTACTCTCGCTCTCGCTTCTCTCTGTCCCGCTGGGCAGTGTTGTCTGCCTCAGGGGCGAGCCATTTAAAAATGTCTATTTTTCTGCTGGGTTCATTTTGATGATCGGGGCTTTCTGTCATGATCTGCTATTTTGGTTGAACCCATGTGCAGAAAAACAGGATGGCTCACAAATGTAAAATAAATAATGATTTATTTAACAAAACAAAAATGCTGACAGTGCAGCAAATACACTTACTAGAGTTGACAGGAACAGGAACATATCACACACCATGGAAGGACAAAGCCCCAATGCCCAAGGAGTGAAAACACAGAGTCTAAATACTGACACCAACGAGACAGTGAGAAGCACCTGGAGTGATTAGGATGAGGACCAGCTATGAATGAATGACACGGACAACAGAGGTGCAGGAACACAGAGACAGAACTGTGTCACTCAGTTGCAACAGGAAGCTTATCCTGCAGTGTGGGCTGCACAGAGATGCACCAGGAAGCTTTTTAGTCTAAAAGTTCCATGAAGATCGTGTGGCTAGTACATTAATCAGCCAATTGTGTGTCATGTCCAATCTTATTTTGAAAAACCAAGAGAGTGTGTCCGCGATAAATGAACAGTGAAGTAGCAAGTGACTACTGTATATTAGGGCTGTGCGATATGACAATATATATCGTGGGGACGATAGAAACGTGTCTATCATGCTACTTTCCTTCTATCGTCTCTATCGTGATAAATAAGAATAAAAAAATAACTGTTTGCGTTGCGACGCAAAGAAGCTTCATATTGTGGTTTAGTGACATGACGGCGCTGCTTTGTGTTTGATGCACGCGCGGGTTTGCGACACATGTTTTACGTTGTTAAACTCGAGAGACGCAGCCAGCATGAAGCTGGTGTCACAACCGATATGGTCACCACAAGGAGAAACAGCTGCACAGGCAGCCCAAGAAGAAGAACTTTTACCAAAAAGAGGGAGAAGCTCACCTTGTTAGCTTCCATTATTTTGCTCCGCTGAAACTCGGAGACAAAATGGGTCCAGAGGACACGAACCCAGAGTCCAACCGAGTCCGAACTCGGGTCCAGTTAACCAATACAAAACAGACCAGAGACACAACAGAACCGGAATCAAATGCAACGTTTTCTCTTTTCTGTTTCTTGCCTTGTTTACTCCAGCTTCCAGAGCGGATTTCTTCTTCGTGGGTTTTATTAGCAGCCGTTTTTTTACCGCCACCTGCAGGAAAAATTTGGACCAAAGTAGAAACTCCTTTTCTACGGTACTTGAAAACTTCTCCCTTATTTTGTATTTTTTTAAGTGAAGTAAATATATTTAAAAGGTTCAGTATGCAGTTTCTGTAGAACTGCAGCACTTAGAAATATTTTCAACAGGCAAAGCATTCTGATCCCTCCCCCTCAGAGCCATATGTGGCTCTGCCCCCTTGTGGTCTGTTGAATTTCAAATTCAAGCTCTGTTTTTATTGGCTGATTCAAATTCAAGCTCTGTTTTTATTGGCTGGTTACAAACTCTGTTTTTATTGGCTGGAAAATGGCGGGTCACCTTTTCTTTTTAGAAATGCTTATTTACCACCTGGAGAAGCAAGGGGACAATATTTTTTTTAATTTTTTTTCAGAGATTACCTGGCTAACATCAGTCTGTCAGGAGGTAGTGACAGAGTGAAGAAATATGTTCATAAAAAAAGCTACATACTGAAGCTTTAAGGATGTACTTAAACGCTGCAAACTCCCAAAAGCACAGTCCTTATAAAAATATATTATTAGTTTATCATAAAACTTGAAACTCCTGTTGCACACGTAATTTAATTTTGTGCTATGTTTCTCAAATTCTTCTTTTTTTATGCTGCTTTTTAGAACTTTATTAATAATTCTCTGCTTAGTTTAATTGTCTTTTCAACTGTTATTGTTTATGTGTATTGTATGCCTTGTTATACTGTTTGTGTTGTTTTCTTTTTGATAAAAAAAGAAAACTTTGGTCCAAATTTTTCCTGTACACACACATATCGTGTTGTATATATCGTGATATATATCGTTATCGTGATATAAAAAAGTCCATATCGTGATATATGATTTTTTCCATATCGCCCAGCACTACTGTAGCCTATGACTTTCTTTAAAATTTTGACTTATTATTAATAACAACATTAATAAAGACAGAGAAATATGAGAACAAGTTCTGTGTCTGGATGTGTGCTGGCAGAATAATTCAGGTTTGACTGCATTCCCACCACTGACAAAACAAATGGAAGCTATTTGTTTAACAGACAAACTGAACATCAGGAAACATGGAGGGATTTATAAATCTGAGGCGGTCTGAGCTGATTTATAATGTTTTAAAAGTCTCATAAAAACTTTCACTGACGTGGAGACGGTGCTGAAGAAACACAAACTGCTCGGTGAACTGCGGCCTCGCCTCTTTTTAGGAGAAGCTCGCGGGGAGCAGTCCGTCCAAACAGGCTCCGAGTCTGGCTGCATCCGCTCAGAGCAGCCGGAGGATTAACCGACTGGATCAGCTCGAAACTTACCGTTTGTAGAGGAGTTTCAACGTGAGGAGCACACGAGACAGCTACTGCAGGCTGGGCGATCTGTGGTGTAGCAGTGGGGTGTCACACATTCAACTGCTGTAAAGCCCCGCTGGGCTCCACCTACCCGGAGCGCGCACAGAGGCAAGCGCGTTCGCGCGGCCAGCTGAAAGAAAGAAAGAAAAGAAAGAAAGAAAGAAAGAAAGAAAGAAAGAAAGAAAGAAAGAAAGAAAGAAAGAAAGAAAGAAAGAAAGAAAGAAAGAAAGAAAAGAAAGACTTGACTTGACAA
The DNA here is from genome assembly GCA_038048925.1 of Garcialebias charrua. Taxonomy (NCBI): domain Eukaryota; kingdom Metazoa; phylum Chordata; class Actinopteri; order Cyprinodontiformes; family Rivulidae; genus Garcialebias; species Garcialebias charrua. Next base: position 6,915 of record JBBPBX010059508.1, read on the forward strand.
AACTTTTATTTTACATCATTTGGGAAACAAACAACAAAACAAGGTCCAACAAAAATAAGAATAAAAAACAAACATTCAGTTACAGAGACATACAGGATGGGCATTAATTCATTAAAAAAATTATTTACATATGTTATTTAGTTTTTTTTTGTTTGTTTGTTTTTTTGTTTATTGTTTTTTACTCTCTCCATATTAAAAGGTAAGAATTAAAAACCCATCCTCCCTCAAGGAACACAAAACCTGTACCCCAGAAGTCTCGAAACGAGCCAAGGTTGCTGGTGAGGGTGTAGAAAGCATGCTCTACTTTTAAACGGGCTGCAATAACCCTTTAAAGCTCTCAACTACATCAGTCCATCCCCGGCCTTGTTGTGTTCAGAAAACACAGTGTTTAGTGTGTTTGTTGGGTCTGTAATGGTGTGCTCTGTTTGTTACGACATGTTACTGTGCCTTTAAGAGATGCTTTACGGCATGGGTAAATGTGTGTGTGTGGGGGGTTTTGAGCTCAGTAAAGTTTGGTGCACGAAGCGACACGGTGTGGTTATTGAGTTCCCGCGGACACTACATTTTGGCAGACGAGGATGTCCGGACTCGCGTTACCACCACCGCCACCTTTCCTCCCTGTCCCCGGCGACCCAGCTGTCCCGTGGGACAGATGGCGAACGGCGTTCGAGGACTACTTGCTGGCTTTGGGACACACTGAACTGGCGGAAGCGAGGAAGTGCGCGCTCCTCCGCCATTGTCTGGGCCAGGAGGGTCAGAGAATCTTCGCCACGTTCACGTTAGCGGACAATAAATACGCCACGGCCACAGCTGCACTGAGGACTCATTTCAGCTCCGGGCGGAGCCGGCGGATGAACCGCTTCGAGTTTCGTCAGAGGAAGCAGCGACCGGGTGAGTCTGTAGCCAACTACGTCTCAGCACTACGAGAGCTGGCTAGACTCTGTGACTTTGGGGCGATAGAAGATGGACTTATAGTTGATCAGCTGATAGAAAAGACGTCGTGTGACCAACTGAGGGAGAGACTTTTATTAGAACCAGACTCCATGACGCTGGCGGGCGCTCTGGTTATTGGAAAGCAGCTTGAAACAGCACTAACAGAGGCGCGAAAATTCTCCCGCGCGGCGCACGAACCGGTGACGTCATCAACACCGGACGTTCATCACACAGAGGCTGTGGAGGGGGCTGACTGGCCGAGTGGCAGCTGGGATGTGCAGAGAGTGGACAGGGGGCCCAGCAGGAGCTGTGGTAACTGTGGCTCCTCTAACCATGCAACTAGAGACCAGTCATGTCCTGCACATGGGAAACTTTGTCATAAATGCGATAAACTGAATCATTTTGCACGCTGCTGCCGCTCCTCTCCTGCTCGCCAGGATACTACTGTGGTTCCCATTAACACTGTACAGACTCTGCAGCCATCGTTCAAGCTCTGCACATGTCGCGTGGGCGCAGCTCACGTCTCGCTCCTCGTGGACACAGGGGCCAAAGTGTCAATTTTAAATAAAAGCACGTATGATCGTTTCTTCAGCCGTACACCCCTGGAAGCAGCCACTACAACCCTGTTGGGCTACGGTCACTCTCCCATCGACACTCTGGGCGTGGTCCGCCTCCCTGTCCAGTATGATCAGCAATTTACGCCTGACGCCAAATTCTGCATCACCCGGAAGGGAGCTAACATTATGGGCCTAGACTTGTTCCTCGCCCTGGGCTTTGCTGTGAGTGAGCCTGCCACAGCCCCTCTCACCCCAACCCTTTGGCCACCTTCACCTTGGGAACATATTCAGGTCGACATCTGTGGGGAACTTCAGGGGGCACCTGCTCACGCTCGCTACCTGCTGGTTGTTCATGATCTTCACTCGAAGTGGCCTGAGGTTTGTCAACTGAGCTCCATCACTGCACACACCATCATAGACTGCCTGGACAACCTGTTTGGACGCTGGGGCCTCCCCAGTGTTGTTACGACGGATAATGGGGCCCAGTTCACCTCAGCAGAGTTCACAGAGTTCCTCACACTACGCTCCATCAGGCACATCAGGACAGCAGTTTATCACCCAGAGAGCAATGGTGGTGTGGAACGACTCAACGAAACTCTCAAAAATGGACTCCGAGCCTGTCTGGAGGAGGGGAGAACATACAGCGACGCTCTCAACCAAACCCTCTTGACCATCCGGGCATCCAAGCATCCCACCACAGGAGTTTCACCGGCGATGCTGATGATCGGGCGCGAACTGAAGCAACCCCTGGACTGTCTGAGAGCTGAGCCAGCTCCTGCACGCGGGAGCCCAGAGCTCCAGAAAGCCAGAGCTCAGGTGAAGGGTTCGCAGGCCCGGATGAAAGAGAGGTTTGATGCCACGCACCGAGTGCAGACCCCCTCAATGGCTGCAGGGGATTGGTTTGATGCCACGCACCGAGTGCAGACCCCCTCACTGGCTGCAGGGGATTGGGTCAGGATCAAACGGCGTCATCGGAGAAATAAACTGAAATCATTCTGGTCAGAGCCACTGCGGGTGGTTAAGCAATTGGGGCCGGCCACATACAGACTGGAAAATGGGAGTCGTTGGCACGCAAACCGTCTGCACAGGGTCATCGCCCCACCAGCATCTGTTTCACCGCTGACCCCAGCAACGGCGCTGGGTTGGCAGCCTAGGCCAATGACTTTTCGGGTGGGGGATACTCCACCAGCTTTGCCCGACTCCACTCAGCAGCCAGCATGGCCCCAGAGTATGAGGGCCCCGCCTGTCTGGCTTGGGGACTATGTGACAGGGTGATTGTGTTACTGAAGATCTGTTAATCTGTGTTTTATTGAGTCCAGATTAATCTGTTATTCTTTGCAAAGTGTTATGTTTTCAAGGGGGGTGAAGGGGGGAAAATGTTGTGTTCAGAAAACACAGTGTTTAGTGTGTTTGTTGGGTCTGTAATGGTGTGCTCTGTTTGTTACGACATGTTACTGTGCCTTTAAGAGATGCTTTACGGCATGGGTAAATGTGTGTGTGTGGGGGGTTTTGAGCTCAGTAAAGTTTGGTGCACGAAGCGACACGGTGTGGTTATTGAGTTCCCGCGGACACTACAGGCCTAACATCTGGTTCTTCCTGGTCAACCAAATAAGTTTTGCAACCCCAAACAGAAAATTCATTAAGGTCAGGATTTTTTTCTTGCGAAAGAAAGAAAGAAAAAAAGAAAGAAAGAAAGAAAGAAAGAAAGAAAGGCTAATTCATGAGTAATATGAGTCAATAATTCATGATTCAGTTTAATCCGAGTCAATAATTCATGATTCAGTTTAAGAAGAAAGAAAGAAAGAAAGAAAGAAAGAAAGAAAGAAAGAGGCTAATTCATGGCCGAGTTTAATCTGAATCAATAATTCATGATTCAGTTTAATCTGAGTCAATAATTCATGATTCAGTTTAATCTGAGTCAATAATTCATGATTCAGTTTAATCTGAGTCAATATGATTCAGTTTAATCTGAGTCAATAATTCATGACTCAGTTTAAGAAAGAAAGAAAGAAAGAAAGAAAGAAAGAAAGAAAAAAGAAGGAAGGAAGAAAAAAGAAAGAAAGAAAGAAAGAGGTTAATTCATGACCAAGTTTAATCTGAATCAATAATTCATGATTCGGTTTAATCTGAGTCAATAATTCATGATTCAGTTTAATCTGAATCAATAATTCGTGATTCAGTTTAATCTGAGTCAATAATTCATGATTCAGTTTAATCTGAGTCAATAATTCATGATTCAGTTTAATCTGAGTCAATAATTCATGATTCAGTTTAATCTGAGTCAATAATGCATGATTCAGTTTAATCTGAGTCAATAATTCATGACCCAGTTTAAGAAAGAAAGAAAGAAAGAAAGAAGGAAGGAAGAAAAATTAAATAAAGAAAGGTCAATTCATGACCGAGTTTAATCTGAGTCAATAATTCATGATTCAGTTTAATCTGAGTCAATAATTCATGATTCAGTTTGATCTGAGTCAATAATTCATGATTCAGTTTAATCTGAGTCAATAATTCATGACTCAGTTTAAGAAAGAAAGAAAGAAAGAAAGAAGGAAAGAAGGAAGGAAGAAAAATTAAATAAAGAAAGGTCAATTCATGACCGAGTTTAATCTGAGTCAATAATTCATGATTCAGTTTAATCTGAGTCAATAATTCATGATTCAGTTTAATCCGAGTCATTAATTCATGATTAAGTTTAATGTTAGTCAATAATTCATCCCTCCATCCATCCATTCTCTTCCTCTTATCCGAGGTCGGGTCGCGGGGGTAGCAGCCTAAGTAAGGAGGCCCAGACTTCCCTCTCTCCAGCCACTTGGGCCAGCACCTCCGGGGGAATCCCAAGGCGTTCCCAGGCCAGCCGAGAAACATATAGTCCTCTCTTCCCGGTGGGACATGCCCGGAACACCTCACCAGGGAGGCGTACCCTAACCAGATGCCCGAGCCACCTCAACTGGCTCCTCTCGATGTGGAGAAGCAGCGGCTCTACTCTGAGTCCCTCCCGGATGACTGAGCTTCTCACCCTATCTCTAAGGGAGAGTCCAGACACCCTGCGGAGAAAACTCATTTCAGCCGCTTGTATCCGAGATCTCGTTCTTTCGGTCACAACCCAAAGCTCATGACCATAGATGAGGGTGGGAACGTAGATTGATCGGTAAATTGAGAGCTTTGCCTTTTGACTCAGCTCTCTCTTCACCACGACAGACCGGTACAGCGCCCGCTTCACTGCGGACGCTGCACCTATCCGCCTATCGATCTCACGCTCCAGTTTTCCCTCATTCGTGAACAAGACCCCAAGATACTTAAACTCCTCCACTTGGGGCAGGACCTCCTCCCCGACCCGGAGAGGGCACTCTACCCTTTTCCGGCTCAAGACCATGGCCTCGGATTTGGAGGAACTGATCCTCATCCCGGCCGCACACTCGGCTGCAAACCGCTCCAGTGAAAGCTGTAGATCACAACCTGATGAAGCCAATAGGACCACATCATCTGCAAAAAACAGAGAAGTGATTCTAAGGCCACCAAAACGGATCCCCTCAACACCTTGGCTGCGCCTAGAAATTCTGTCCATAAAAGTTATGAACAGAATCTGTGACAAAGGGCAACCTTGGCGGAGTCCAACTCTCACTGGAAACGAGCCTGACTTACTGCCGGCAATGCGGACCAAGCTCTGACACCGGTCGTACAGGGACCTAACAGCCCGTATCAAAGGGCCTGGTACCCCATACTCCCGGAGTACCCCCCACAGAACCCCCCGAGGGACGCGGTCGAATGCCTTTTCCAAGTCCACAAAGCACATGTAAACTGGTTGGGCAAACTCCCACGTACCCTCCAGGACCCTGCTGAGGGTGTAGAGCTGGTCCAGTGTTCCACGACCAGGACGAAAACCACACTGCTCCTCCTGAATCCGAGGTTCGACTATCCGACGGACCCTCCTCTCCAGAACCCCTGAATAGACCTTACCAGGGAGGCTTAAGAGTGTGATCCCCCTATAGTTGGAACACACCCTACGGTCCCCCTTTTTGAATAGGGGAACCACCACCCCAGTCTGCCAATCCAAGGGAACTGCCCCCGATGTCCACGCAATATTGCAGAGTCGCGTAAGCCAACACAACCCCACAACATCCAGAGCCCTAAGGAACTCAGGGCGAATCTCATCCACCCCTGGAGCCCTGCCACCACGGAGCTTTTTAACCACCTCGGTGACCTCAGCTCCAGAGATTGGAGAGCCCGACCCAAAGTCCCCAGGCTCCGCTTCCTCAGTGGAAGACGTGCCAGTAGGATTGAGGAGGTCTTC
>JBBPBX010059509.1:0-12071 GCA_038048925.1 Garcialebias charrua
GTGTCAGAGCTTGGTCCGCATTGCCGGCAGTAAGTCAGGCTCGTTTCCAGTGAGAGTTGGACTCCGCCAAGGTTGCCCTTTGTCACCGATTCTGTTCATAACTTTTATGGACAGAATTTCTAGGCGCAGCCAAGGTGTTGAGAGGATCCGTTTTGGTGGCCTTAGAATCACTTCTCTGTTTTTTGCAGATGATGTGGTCCTGTTGGCTTCATCAGGTCGTGCTCTACAGCTTTCACTGGAGCGGTTTGCAACTGAGTGTGATGCGGCCGGGATGAGGATCAGTTCCTCCAAATCTGAGGCCATGGTCTTGAGCCGGAAAAGGTAGCGTGCCCTCTCGGTCGGGGAGGAGGTCCTGCCCCAAGTGGAGGAGTTTAAGTATCGGGATCTTGTTCACGAATGAGGGAAAACTGGAGCGTGAGATCGATAGGCGGATAGGTGCAGCGTCCGCAGTGAAGCGGGCGCTGTACCGGTCTGTCGTGGTGAAGAGAGAGCTGAGTCAAAAGGCAAAGCTCTCAATTTACCGATCGATCTACGTTCCCACCCTCATCTATGGTCATGAGCTTTGGGTTGTGACCGAAAGAACGAGATCTCGGATACAAGCGGCTGAAATGAGTTTTCTCCGCAGGGTGTCTGGACTCTCCCTTAGAGATAGGGTGAGAAGCTCAGTCATCCGGGAGGGACTCGGAGTAGAGCCGCTGCTTCTCCACATCGAGAGGAGCCAGTTGAGGTGGCTCGGGCATCTGGTTAGGATGCCTCCTGGACGCCTCCCTGGTGAGGTGTTCTGGGCATGTCCCACCGGGAGGAGACCCAGAGGAAGACCCAGGACACGCTGGAGGGACTATGTTTCTCGGCTGGCCTGGGAACGCCTTGGGATTCCCCCGGAGGAGCTGCTCCAAGTGGCTGGGGAGAGGGAAGTCTGGGCCTCCTTACTTAGGCTGCTACCCCCGCGACCCGACCCCGGATAAGCGGAAGACAATGGATGGATGGATGGACTGAATTTGGAGTTTTCATTAATTGTCAGTTATAATCGATTCACCACTTGCTCTTCTCAAGCGCGGACGTCTCCTCTCGGTCTCCGCTTTGCTTTGCTTTTGCTTTGTCTTGTCTGTGAAACTGTCTGAGAGCCTCTCTTCTTCAAAATCTTCTGAATCATAACTATGGACTTCAATTTTGTCAGTTTGGTCCCTCAACACAACTGATAACATTTCTTCAACAAGAAGACAGGCTGTAGGTGAGACAATTTGCCCTGTTGTCATGCACACAGCTGGATATCTCATCGACTTGGAAGACTTGATGACGTGTCTATCTCTGCTGTCATCTGTGGATCTTAAGGACGCATATTTAATTGGATTTATGATAACTGGTTCCTGCTTTTTGGATTTGGCTGGTTCCTGGTCTATCAACACAAAAGGACAACGTCGGCGGCTAATCTGGACCTGGTCAGGCTGCCTGCCTTACATGATGGCTTGGTTCATGTCGCGAGAACCCAGACTTTTGGCTGAATGGATTAGATCTCAGGGATTTTCTCACGCATGTTCCATTGGTATGGTCATTTTAATTTGGACATTTCGGAAGCGAGTGGACGGACACAAAGGTAGATGTCATTAATTGATTGAAGATTGCTTACATAGTATGTTCCTTAATGGAACAACTGATGATGAAATAATGAATATGGTTAATAAAATAGCTGACAAAAAATCCAAGGATTATATGGACATGGATATGACATTTGTAAAGAATATAATAGGTCACATGATTGTGCCATTTACATATATTTGCAATTTGTCTTTTACAACAGGAATGTTTCCTAATCGAATGAAAATAGCAAAGGTGGTTCCTATTTTCAAAAGTGGCGATAAATGTTTGTTCAATAACTACAGACCGATATCTTTGTTACCACAGTTTTCAAAAATATTTGAAAAATTATTTGTTATTAGATTGGACAAATTTATTGACAAACATAATATTTTGACAAACAGTCAATATGGGTTCAGAACAATGAATTCCACATCTATGGCTCTTATGGATTTAATCGATCAAAGACAATACTGTATTGGTGTGTTTGTAGACTTGAAGAAAGCATTTGATACTGTTGACCACTCAATACTTATTGATAAGTTGCATAGTTATTAGGCATGTAACGGTTGTAGTTGGTGTACCGAACCGAAAAGGTACGGAGGTGGACCGAACCGAACGTGCTGTACCGAAACGGTTATTTTTTCACTCATTGAATGTTAATATGTGCGCCGCGGAACAAAATTTCCTGGGCGCGTTTCAGCACGGAGCTATTATCTCGCAGCACGCGCAGCATTAGCCGTTAGCTTCTCGCTGCGGTTTCCTGTTTGTTAACGTTATGGTTTTCTTGTTAAAAGACGAGCGCACAAAGCTGTGTGTGTGGACGTTTTTTCATGAAGACTGGATCTGCAGCAGCAACACGTCTAACGTGAACGCGCTGGAAACTACGTCATCAGAACGTGAACGAGCTGTTACAAAGTACGCTAACCACACAGCTGCATTTAAACAACTTCTACAAAGTGCGCTAACAACACAGCTGCATTTAAACAACTTCATCAGGTAATTTAGATGGGTCCAGATCAATAACACAAACTGTATGAGTTTTTAAAGCTCTGAATCTAAGTCTGAAAGTTTTTAATGCACAGTTGATCCTTGCTATGAGACATCCATCACGTCAACACTTAAGTCAAAAAGTTCAGCTCTTTATGAAAAAACTAAAACTGATGGTCAACAAGTCCTGGAGCTGATTTAAACCCTGCCCTGATGATGAGTGAGATATTCAACCGTTCAAGAGGTATTGTTATTTTATTATAATTATTATTTATAATTTATTATTATTTAAAATTATAATCTTATTAACTTATTTTTTTACCTCTGTGTTTTATTTCCAGTATTTCCAGTTACAGAGGTAGCTGCTCTCCTTCCACTTCAGGGAAATCCACCAGAGATCACCTGCTGCAGCTAAGAAGTGTGTGATGACTGAATTGAACTCTGGAACTGTTCCAGGACCAGTCCCACCAAGAAGAGGTTGTGAGTAATGAGGACAAATACAGCCACACTGGTGCTACTGGACAAAAACTTTATTAGTTAAGATTGTAAACAGTCTGTTGCTGCTTATTGTTCTGGTTCTGACTGTTATTGTATTCATTAAGATTTTTATTATTTTTAATATAATTTATTTATTGTAGAGTGCTGTTTATTTAAAATATCATCCAAATGGGTCACTTTTATTTATTACTACAATACAATACAAACATATTTTTGGCATATTTTCAAAATAAACATTTTGTAAGTCTTTATTTTGTCTTTTTTTTTTGTACCGAAAATAAACCGAAAATAAACCGAACCGAGCCCTCCTTGTAATTGAACCGAACCGAAATGTGATTTTAGCGTACCGTTACACCCCTAATAGTTATGGTATCAGATGATTGGCGTTACAATGGATACGTAGTTACTTGAAGGAAAGAACACAGTTTATTCAAATAGATGATGTGAAATCTGAGTATAGCACAATCACATGTGGAGTCCCACAAGGATCGGTGTTGGGACCAAAGTTATTTATTTTATATATTAATGATTTTGTAAAGGTGTCTGGTCTTCTTCAAAGCATCTTATTTGCTGATGATACTTCATTTTTCATTTTTTACTTTTGGTAAAAGTATTGAACAAACAATGGAATTAATGACGACCGAACTTGACAAAGTTCAGTTCTGGTTTAAACTTAATAAATTATCATTAAATTTAGATAAAACCAATTCTATGATTTTTAGTAATAAAGATAAATCTATTGATGTTTCATTTAAAATTGATGGTTCTGAAATTTGTAGAGTCCATGAGGTCAAGTTTTTGGGTGTTATAATTGACGAAAAATTGTCTTGGAAACAACATACAGTACAGTATAAGTTCTGTCAAAAAAAATCTAAATCTATTTCAGTATTTTATAAAGTTGGAGAGCTATTGAATGACAAGGCATCGTATCTGTTATATAATACACTTATTGTTCCACATATGATTTATTGTGTTGGTGTTTGGGGTAAGGCGTGTAGATCAATTACAAAACCTTTTTTTTTTTTTTTCAAATTCAAGATCTTTTTATTGAATTTTTTCTTCTTTTTTTCAAACAACAACAACAACAAAACAAACAAAAAAAAAAACAACAGTCAATTAGAGTTGTAACATGTGCATTATAATCCACACTAAAGGAAAAGAAAGAGAAAAAAAAAAAATAAAAATAATAATAACATAGAAAATAATCCCTACCCAATCACTGCCAAAAGAAAAGGGAAAAAAATAAATAGAAGGTAAAATAGCCAAGAGACTGCATTAACCTGAGTGAATTGTGTTGTCAGAGAGACTGGAACAAATTCAGGAAAGGTCCCCAAACATTCTCAAATTTACCCTCTTTCTGTTGGAGTGTGAATCTGATTTTCTCCAGCTTTAAACAGGACATGATGTCAGCCAACCACTGAGCGTGAGTGGGTGGAGACGGTTCTTTCCACCTAAGCAAAATAGCTCGTCTGGCCAGGAGAGAGGTGAACGATATTACATGTTGTTGGTTTTTATTTAGGTTTGTCATGCCCTCTACAAGACCAAACAGAGCAATCAGTGGGTCAGGGTTCAGACGTGTATCTAGTACACGTGATAATGTCTGAAAGATTTCCCGCCAATATTTGTTCATAGATGGGCAAAACCAAAACATATGGGAGAGAGAGGCTTCAGCATGTTTGCATCTCACACAGTATGGGCTGACATCAGGATACATAGAGGACAATTTCAGTTTAGAGATGTGAGCTCTGTGCACCACTTTAAATTGTATTAGACAATGTCTAGCACAGAAAGAACTGGAGCTCACCAGTTTGAGTATGGAGGTCCAAGAGTCCTCTGAAATAGAGGAGCCGAGATCCTCTTCCCAAGCAGCTTTGATTTTATCTGAGGAAGCACGCTTCAAATCCAATAGTTTACTGTAAATGAATGAAATGGACTGTTTTTTATTTGGGTCTAGAGAAAGAATAGTGTCAACAATACTGCTATCAGTTGAAATGGAGAGGTTGGACAAATGAAGAGTAATAAAGTGCCGTATTTGGAGATACCTAAAAAAATTGGACTGGGGAAGACTAAATTTTTCACATAGTTGTTGAAATGAAGCTAAAGTGTTATTAAGAAACAAGTCATTGAAGCGTACTATACCCCTTCTTTGCCATTCTTTAAAAACAGAGTCCTGAGATGATGGTTTGAAAAGTTGGTTAGACATAATAGGGCTATAAAGAGAGAAACTAGAGAAATCAAAATATTTACGAAATTGTGCCCAGATTTTTAGTGAGTGTTTTATAACTGGATTTGTAACAGTTGTAAATGGTGGAAGCGGGAATGAGGATCCCAAGAAAGCCACGGAGGACCATTTCCCAGAACACTGTGACTCCATCTCTACCCAGTCAGGGCTGTCAGGTCTGTTGTAATAGAATGACCAGAATGCTAGACAGTGCAAGTTTGCTGCCCAATAGTAAAAGCGGAAATTTGGAAGGGCAAGACCGCCTGCGGCCTTAGTTTTTTGGAGATGTGTCTTATTTAAGCGTGGACGTTTTCCTTGCCACAGATATGATGAAATGATGGAATCTAACTGAACAAAGAATGAACCAGGGATAAAAACAGGAATATTTTGAAAGAGATATAAAAACTTAGGTAAAGTGACCATCTTGACTGAGTTAATACGGCCTATGAGGGAAGTGGAAAGCGGTGACCATCGGGATAATGCCTGCTTTGTCTGATTCAACAGAGAGACAAAATTTTCTTGATATAAATCCTTATACCTCCTCGTAACTGTAACACCCAGGTAAGAGAATTTTATCTTCTCAATTTTAAAAGGCCATTTACTAAAGTCAAGAGTCTGCGCCAGGGTATTGACAGGGAAAATTATACTTTTACTCAAGTTTAATTTGTAACCAGAATTGATTCCAAATTCCTCAAGTAATGATAAAACGGAAGGCAGCGTGTCAGTCGGATGAGAAATGAAAAGTAAAAGGTCATCAGCATAAAGGGAGACCTTGTGCTCCATATCGCCTCTCCAGATTCCTGAAATTGTGTCACAGGACCGCAAAGCAGTGGCAAGAGGTTCAATTGCCAGGTCAAAGAGCAAAGGGCTCAGTGGGCATCCCTGGCGAGTTCCTCGATGTAGACTGAATGGTTTCGATATCTGAGAGTTGGTACGAATGGTTGCGGTGGGATGTGAATAAATTAATTGCACCCATGTAATGAAATTGGGGCCAAAACCAAATTTGTCAAGAACATTAAACAAGTAGTCCCATTCAACCCGATCAAATGCTTTCTCCGCATCAAGGGAAATAACACACTCAGGAACAGTATCCGAAGGAGAATAAATAATGTCCAAAAGGCGTCTGATATTAAAAAAGGAGTGCCTGCCTTTAATGAATCCAGTCTGGTCTTTTGATATGATGAAAGGAAGGATCTTTTCCAACCGAGCGAGAACTTTAGCTAAAATTTTGGCATCTGTATTTAAAAGGGAGATTGGTCGATAAGAGGAACAGTGAGTTGGGTCTTTTCCTTTCTTTGCAATGAGGGTAATGCAAGCCTCTAAGAAAGATTTCGGAAGGGATCCTTTGTCAAACGACTCTAAGAGTCGGATCGTTTTATTTATGATCTGCAATGTTTTTATGTTTTTCATGTTGTACCTCATTGTCTGTGTTGCCTGTTGCGTGTTTGTTTGTCCAGCACTTTGTGTGGACTTGTTCCTGTTTAAAGTGCTTTATAAATAAAATGGTATGGTATGGTATGGTAAGAGAACCAAGTGTAAGAGTGGGGAAAGTAATGGAGAAAATTTCTTAAAAAATTCAGCAGGGAAGCCGTCAGGACCCGGACATTTGCCAGACTGCATTACCGATACAGCTGACACAATTTCTGTCAGGGATATTGTGATCTCCAGTGCATCTTTCAGATTGGGTGTGAGTTTTGGCATATTGGTCTTTTCGAAAAACTGAGAAGATAAATTCTTGTTGGTTTGAGATTCTGAAGTATATAAATGGGAATAAAAGTCCTTAAATGCTCTGTTAATTTGTAAATGATCTAGAGTTATGGTGCCGTTCTTTAATTGGATCTTAGGGATGATTTGTTTAGCCGTGGCACCCTTCAACTGATTTGCCAGTAGTTTTCCTGACTTTTCTCCATGTATGTAAAATGATGATTTACTTTTCAAAAGTGATTGTTCTATTGAGTATGTAGACAATAAATCAAACTTAGTTTTGAGTTCTACTTTTTTTTTGTACAGATTAGGGCATTTGTTTTGAGCATATTGTTGATCAATTTCTTTTATCTGCTGGGCTAAATCAGTTCTTTCTTTTTGAGATTTTTGCCTCAGCCGGGCGGTATATGAAATGATTTGTCCCCTAAGATAGGCCTTAAGGGTATCCCAAACGGTTGACAGTGGGATCCCAGGAGTTCTGTTTATGGATAGAAAGAAGGTTATTTCTTTTTCTATAAATGTAACAAAATCATTGTTTGACAGTAACGTTGAATTGAATCTCCACTGTCTACTCCTTATAGGAATGTCAGGGAGGGACAGAGACAGAGTGACAGGTGCATGGTCTGAGATGACAATACTGTGGTAGTCACAGCCACGGACAGAGGGAAGAAGTTTGTTGTCTATGAAAAAGTAATCGATCCTCGAGTACGAGTGATGAACATGAGAAAAAAAAGAATATTCTCTCTCAGCTGGGTGTAAAAAACGCCATACATCGCACAGGCCATATTTAGATAAAAAGGCACGAATAGTGTGGGACGACCTGCTGGCTGTGGCAGGGTTTGTAGAGGATCTGTCCAAAACTGGGTCCAACCAGCAATTCAAGTCACCACTGAGTATCAATGAGTATGTGTTTAGGTCCGGGAGCAGTGAAAATAATTTCTCAAAGAAACCAACATCATCCGTATTTGGGGCATAAACGTTAACTAGCACTACTGGTGTGTTGTACAATTTACCGGAAACAATCACAAAACGACCATATTTATCTGAGTTAACTTGAAATGGTTCAAATGAAATGTCTTGACTGATGAGGATCGAGACGCCCCGAGCCTTTGCTCGAAAGGAGGAATGGAAACTCTGCCCGTGCCATGTTTGCAGTAATCGTTTGCTATCGTCACTTCTAATATGAGTCTCCTGCAGGAAAGCAATGCCTGTTTTTAACTGTTTTAAATGAGAAAGCACCTTCCTTCTCTTGACGGGGTGGTTCAAACCTTTGACGTTCCAGCTTGACAACACCAACTGACCACTCATATTACTAATAATTTGTATAAGAAAGGTAGGTAATACAGTCTAATGTGTTGATGGCTGTGCAGTTCTTGGCAAAGTGAAAGAAAATATAAATTAATGGCAGTGATGGACCCCCCACCCCCTCCCTTTCCCACCCTGGACAGCTGCAAAAAACAGAAGCAGCAAGCTCCATAAAAATTAAAAATCAGTCTCCTGTCTAACTTTTAAACTAGTGCTCCAGTATCATAAAAGGGAAAAAAATTGTATAAGCACCTCATGCAAGGCCAGAAATGTACACATAGATGTGTGATCACGCACATACATATAAACAAAGTTAAATTAATCCTAATCCTAAATTAAATCTTCAATCAGTCCAAGACCAATTCAAGATTCAATTCAAGATAGTCAACAGGTATACAGGAAGAGGAAAAATGTTAATAGTTCAAAATAATATATTGAAAACATTATATATTTCACCCATTTTTATACATGAATAGGCCTACTTCAATTATTTATGTGCCTAAATACAGAACCAAAAAGCCCCCCCCAAAAAAGGAAAGTCTAAGATAATCAGAGTATGGGCAGAGTCCTGCTAATCTGTTCGTCACCTCATGTAAACAAAAGTTTAGTCTAAGCATAGACAAAGCCAGTGCGGGAACAGCGCGTTGCACATCAGTCAAAAGAAAAGTTAAATATTACTGTACTTGCGCTGTAAAGGCTGAGGTAACTCCTGTCCTGTCTAGCTTTTAAACTAGGGCTCCAGTATCATAAAAAGAGGGGGGGGGGATTAAAAAGCACCTCACAAACTAGTTTAAGGTATGCAAGGCCAAAAAAATGTATACACATAAATGTGTACCGGTAATCACGCACACATATACAAACCTAAAGTTAAATTAATCCTAATCTCAAATTAATTATCAATCAATCCAGGACTAACCCAAAATTCAGCTCAAGATAGTCAACAGGTAAACGAGAAGAGGAAAAATGTTAATAGTTCAAAATAATATATTGAAAACATTATATATTTCACCCATTTTTATACAAGAATACTTCAATTATTTATGTGCTTAAATACAAAAACCAAAAAAGACGCAGTAAAAACTAAAAAGTCTCAGATAATGAGAGTATGAGCAGAGTCCTGCTCATCTGTTCGTCACCTCATGTAGAGAAAAGTTTAGTGTAATAATCAAAGCCAGTGCGGGAACAGCGCGTTGCACATCAGTCAAAGAAAAGTTAAATATTACTTGCGCTGTGAAGCCTGAAAGGTGTCAATGAACTTCTGCGCCTCCTCGACAGAGCCCAGCCACTTTCTGTGTCCATCAGGTAAAGTCACGCGGAGTCGAGCAGGAAAAAGCAAAGCAGGTTTTAAACCCAAAGAGTACAGCGCAGCCATCACGTCCTTATATTCCACTCGCTGGTTGAGGACTTCTGGGGAGTAGTCTTCCACGATCCGCACCGGTTTTCCCTGGTATTCAAGCCTGCCTCTGCATCGAGCCTCCCTGATGAGGAGCTCCTTCACCTGGACCCGGTGCACTCGCAGGATAACCGGGCGCGACTGCTGGTCCGAAGCTGGTTTCGGGGCGAGGGTTCGATGAGCCCGGTCCAGTTCGGGTGGAGAAGGAAGCGTGTCACGCCCGTAGATGTCACACAGCAGGTTGGAGAAGAAGTCTGTAGGACGTCCGCCCTCAATAGACTCCGGTAAACCCAGCACACGAATATTTTGCCGTCTGCTTCGACTTTCTAAATCCGCTAATTTAGATTTTAGTCTGGTGTTTTCCTCCTGGAGAGTTGAGCAGGTGTTTTCCACCTCCGACATGCGCTGGCTCAGGTCGTTAGTGACAAGTTCCAGTGATGACACACGCTGGCCGTGTTCCTCCACCGCGAGCCGGGTCTGGTCCAATTTGAGATCCAGCTGGTGGAAAGTTTGTTTAAACTCAGCTGACAGCGCCGCGCGGTGCTCCTCCAGCAGCGAGGTAATTGCCTCGAGGGTTATTAGGCCAGCGTCATCCTTCTCAGCGTCCTTCTTCGATCTTGTCGACTTTTGAGACATTTTTAATTTAAAATCTTTAAAAGAGATGTTTGAAGGAAGTTGTGTGCGTGATAATAGGCAAAAAAAGGTAGATGTAGAGGGCTTGCTGGTGCTAAAAAATAAGTTTTAACCGGAGCACTGGCAAGTGCGACTTACTCCATCTTACGACCACACCCACGATGACCTCACAAAAACCATTTTTGTTTTGCAGAAGAGAGTTACAAGAATCATTACCAGAAAACCTTATCATCATCCAACAAGTACGTTATTTTATCAGATGAAATTACTGACGTTTTACGATCTGGTGGATTATAATATTTTGTTAATGATGTATAGAGCTCATCATAATGTATTGCCTTTGAATGTTCAGATGTATTTTGTAAAACGATTGAGTTGTTATAATCTCAAGGAAACTCATACGGTTGTTAAACCTAGGTATAGGACTAGTTTGAAAGGAAGGACTGCAATAGTTCAGGGAGTTAAGTTATGGAACGAAGAGGAAACTGACATTAAAGAAGCTAAATCAATAATTATATTTAAAAGAAAGATCAAGGATAAATTGTTAAGGAAATATGTTTAACGAAGACACGAGTTTAAATAGTAATTCTTGTGATTAAGGGAGTTAATGAGTTATTCGATTTTCTTTTTTTGTAATTAATGAATTTGTTGTTTGAATTGTTTGTTAGAAAATAAGGGGCAGATACCATAAGATTTTTTTTTTTCATCTGCCACCTTTCATTTTATATTTTAATTTTCTTGTTATCTGTGTGTTAAAATGTTTTATTTTGTGTTTTTTTATTATAAAATGAATGAATCAATAAATCAACTCAAATCAAATCAAATTAAAGTTCTGCCTGTTCCCAAAACAATCATGTTTATCTGACATTTGGCTCACTGACTGGCCTTGACAGGCCGTCTTATCTCAACACGCCTGCAGAAGTTTTGTAAACCTGATGCTCTCACCCCTCTCAACCCTTCTGCTGAGGAATTCCATGGACTTTTCAAAGGAACCCAGCTGAATAAACATTCTATCATCATTTCAGGACTCTGGATTCGACTCTCTGCCGTCTCAGACAATCCAGATGACAGGACCCACCTGTGGTCTCTCGGACAGTCCAGAGGACAGGACCCACCTGTGGTTTCTCGGACAGTCCAAAGGACAGGACCCACCTGTGGTCTCAGACCCTACAGATGACAGGACCCACCTGTGGTCTCTCAGACAATCCAGATGACAGGACCCACCTGTGGTCTCTCAGACAATCCAGATGACAGGACCCACCTGTGGTTTCTCAGACAATCCAGAGGACAGGACCCACCTGTGGTCTCAGACCCTGCAGATGACAGGACCCACCTGCAGTCTCTCAGACAATCCAGAGGACAGGACCCACCTGTGGTCTCACACCCTACAGATGACAGGACCCACCTGTGGTCTCTCAGACAATCCAGATGACAGGACCCACCTGTGGTCCCTCAGATAATCCAGATGACAGGACCCACCTGTGGTCTCTCAGACAATCCAGATGACAGGACCCACCTGTGGTCTCTAAGACAATCCAGATGACAGAACCCACCTGTGGTGTTTAAGACAATCCAGAGGACAGGACCCACCTGTGGTCTCAGACCCTCCAGATGACAAGACCCACCTGTGGTCTCTCAGACAATCCAGATGACATGACCCACCTGTGGTCTTTAAGACAATCCAGATGACAAGACCCACCTGTCGTCTCTAAGACAATCCAGATAACAGGACCCACATGTGGTCTCTAAGAC
>JBBPBX010059510.1:0-16208 GCA_038048925.1 Garcialebias charrua
GACTCCGATCTTTGATGTTCCTTAGCTGCCTTTGTGGGAGTGAGCACCATTCAACTTCAGTAGGAGCCCAGTCTGGGTTTGACCTGTCATACATGTGTGCAGCCGTCCTGAACAACATAAAAAAAATTAACAGAAGCAATTATTCAAATGTTGGAAGTTATACCCAAAACGTTACTTTTTAATGTAATATTTTCTGAACAGACACATTCCCAATGCTTTATTCATACATGAAAACAAAAGGGAACCAAAATCAAAACAGTGACAATGTCGCAGTGTTCAAATATTATCTATTTGAAATATAATGTGTATGTATAAATACACCGTGTACGTATACTGTATACAGTACATACAGCATTACCGTATATACTGTGTACTCTCAGCTCTGCATGTACATACTGTGAACTCTCAGTTACTGCCACATCAAATTTTAGCTCAAAAACTGTAAAACTGTCAGTGATACAAACATTTTTGTTTCCAATATATTCAGGTAGCGATAGGGGCCATCTTAAATTGAGTTATATCTAAAGCTTATCAGTTGTAAATGTCCGTCCAGTGATTAGTTTCAGAAAGTTTCATATAAATCTGTCCCTGCTGAAACCCATCTGTTCTCTCTGGCGTTTCATACTGTGTGAGCTGACTTTGTGTACATGTATATATTTTATCCTGTGTTTTCATTTTAATGCTGTTCTTATACATTTTTATTATAATTTCACTGCTGTAAATGTCATAGTTTTACCTTTAGTGTGTGTTACTGTTTCTGTAATTTTATTGTGATGCACCAGTTGAAACAGTTTGTCGTGTGGGTCCATGAGTTATTTTGCGAACAGACAAACAGCCTGACTACAAACGTTAACGTGTGTCAGCCTGATGTCACAGGGTAAATAAAGGTTCAAAATACATTATTAACAAGCAGCTTCCTAACAACAGAGAGTCGAGACTAAACACGAGCGAGGCACTTTGTTGTCTGTCTGTGTTACGGTGTGGATGTTAGCATGTTAGCATAGCGTTGCTAAGCTAGCGACAGTAACAGAGGAGCTAGATCATGAAAAAAACTGTTCAAACACACACAGTTTCGCTAAGTTAATCACATACAATTTTGGCTTACCTGAAGTGATCGGAGCATATTTTTGATGTTGACGATGGCAAATCCTCCTTGCGGTTGATCTTACACAGCCAGACTCGCCGACGTTCAGTGGCACTGGTGAGCGCTTCTGTATATGGTCTTTCATGCTTCCTTATTTTCGGAATTACGTAAAACTTACGCTTTTGCTCGATTGGTACAACCAGTCCCAACACGAAATAAATATTGCAATTATTTACAAATAAACAACCGCAAAAAATATACTGCTCATAACCTACGCTGCTACTAGTGGTCAGGAGTGGAGGTATCACCAACTAAAATGGCGGACCACCCGGAAATTCCCATTATGTGACGTCACATGGGAACTATGTATTGTATTAGTTAGAAAATTAGAAAGAGTTAGTCATTTTGTACTGTTGGTTGAAGATTATTATTGTTTAATCTGATTGTTAGAAAAAAGGGGCAGATATAATAAGATTTATTCTTCTTTCTGCTACTTTTCATTTTTTTATATTTTGTACATTATCATTTATGGGATTGTCTTGTATTGTTTCTTTTGTAAAAAAATGAACAAATTTAATAAACATAAACATAAACATCTTTCGAAGTACTGTACTGGATTTTCATTTGTGTCTTTCACACCTGTGAAACTTCCAACGGTTTGTCACTGTTTGGTTCCGGTGGTGCACGCGCAGAGCCTGACACGGTTGAAGTAATTCTACTGCACTTGATGTTTTATAATGTGCTTGTGGGTTGATTGCAGCATGTTTTACCTTTGCTCCTCTGTTCTATTCCTCCTGACATCAGTCACTAGCAAACATCACCTCCCCACCCTGGCTGCTATGTGTTGTGAGTTAGTGCACCTCAGTGGTTTTACCATGTCCTCCCCTGAGTCTTTGATTGTAAACGAGCTAAAGCCTAAAGAGTGTTGGGGATGGAGGGGATGGGTTTGTCTGCTCTCTCACTTGGTCTCCATTTATGTCTCATCAGTTCCAAACAGTGAAGTCATACCTTCCATTGGGCTTGTTTTTGTGTAATCTGTGATGATGTCACCAGCAGCCAATCAACACGAAGTGCTTGAAATCATGTGTTCATATCTGGATCGGAGTGTGTGAATAAAGAGAAGAGGGTGATGTGGCACAATAAAATTGTGTGAGTTTCTATAGGGAGATGTGTGTGCAGGGGGCAGGGGTGTCACCGCTGCGAAAATCACACTTGCTCAGTTATCAGCTGCATGCTTCTTCAAGGGTGTGTGAATAAATAGGAAAACTCAGTTCACACTTTGTCATGTATGTCAGTGTTTTACAACCACTGTGCCTAGGCACACTAGTGTGCCGCGAGTGATCGTCAGGTGTGCCTTGGAAATTATCAAAAAAGCCCCCCCCCCCCTTTCTACAACCTCTTTAAATTTAAGACCACATTGTTGTGGTACTGTTCGGGTGTATTTTTGAAGACATGTTAAGTGCAATTTGAAATAAGAAATATAAAATATGATAAAAATACATTTTTGTGTTTATTTCATTCCTATTCAAGACACTTTGATAAGAATGATTATATATTTAATATAGGCGGATACAGTGTATCTATGTTTACAATTTTGGTTGGTGATGTGCCTCGGGATTTTTTTCAATGAAAACACTGTGCCTTGGCTCAAAAAAGCTTGAAAAACACTGATGTATGTCATGTCAATATCCTTCATATTTTGAACACAAAAACTTGTTTTTTGACATAACATTTTTATTACTTTTTGTAAGGAAGCATGACTTGAAGGGTGATTGTTCTATTCCCCTTGTGTTAAAAATTAAGCAATACTTTTAGATGATCCCTCAGGAGACCATCCGCCGTCTCATCAGGAGCATGCCCAGCCATTGTAGGGAGGTCATACAGGCACGTGGAGGCCACACACAATACTGATTCTCATTTATACAGTACTGTACTTGTTTTAAGGACATTACATCAAAGT
The DNA here is from genome assembly GCA_038048925.1 of Garcialebias charrua. Classification (NCBI taxonomy): domain Eukaryota; kingdom Metazoa; phylum Chordata; class Actinopteri; order Cyprinodontiformes; family Rivulidae; genus Garcialebias; species Garcialebias charrua. The sequence goes on from JBBPBX010059510.1 coordinate 3,045, forward strand.
TGGATCAGCCTGTAGTGTGTTTTTCCACTTTAATTTTGTGTGTGACTCCAAATCCAGGCCTCCATTGGTTAATAAATTTGATTTCCATTGATGATTTTTGTATGATTTTTATGTCAGCACATTCAACTTTTTACAGAACAAAGTATTCAATGAGAATATTTTATTCATTCAGATCTAGGGTGTTTTATTTGAGTGTTCCCTTTATTTTTTTGAGCAGTATATAAAAGTTAATAACAATAATTGTCTGAGTGTCAGGGTTTTCTCTAGGACAGGAATGAACCCATAGTGGAGGCAGGACTCGGGAGGCAGGGCGTAGAAAACAATACTTTAATAATGACATAAAGGGGTTGACGTGGCAGCAAAACTTACATGACTAGGAGCAGACTTGGAAACAGACTAGGAACAGGACACGGAACAGGATAGGACAAGGACTGTACCCAATGAAGATGAACTGACAAATGACAGGACTAACAGAAGGACGTATATACACAAACAGGACATGAGACATGGGTGATCATAATCAGAAGGGCTTATATACACAAACAGGACATGAGACAGGGGTGATCATAATCAGACAATTAAAGTAAGACACTAGGGAGGACAGAGAAGGGCCACTAGATGGCACCATCCTTACAGTACCCCCCCCTCAAGGACGGCCAATGAAGTCCCCAAGAAATCCTCCCAGAAAACTAGGGCGGACAAAGGGAGGAACTGCAAGGGTGGCGGGCCCGAACAAAGACACACATAGTACCCATAGTACAGGCAGGACTCGGGAGGCAGGACGTCGAAAACATTACTTTAATAATAACATAGAAAGGCTGATGTGACAGCAAAACTTACATGACTAGGAGCAGACTTGGAAACAGACTAGGAACAGGCTTGGAACAGGACTCGGAACAGGACAGGACAAGGACCAAACCAAACGAAGACGAACCGACAAATGACAGGACTAACAGAATGGTAAATGGAGCTTACTTATATAGCGGCTTCCAGCCCCCTTTGAGGGGCCCCAAAGTGCTTCATAGTACCAACCATCCACCCATTCATACACACATTCATACACCGGTAGCGGTAGACTGCCTTGCAAGGTGCTACCTGTCCTACCGGGAGCAACTCGGGGTTAAGTGTCTTGCCCAGGGACACAACGATGTATGCCGTGACTGGGGATCGAACCCGAGATCTTCTGGTCCTGAGCCGGCTGCCCTGCCTCTACACCATCTCGGCCCCTCAGGACCCATGAAACATGGGTGATCATAATCAGAAAATTAAAGCAGAACACTAGGGAGGACCGGGAAGGGCCACTAGATGGAGCCTTCTTTACACTGAGGAGCAGATTGATTTGAGTTTAACTTCATCGCAGACTCATCTTGAGCAAGCTTAAAGGCAACAGTGGAAAGGAAAAAGTCCCTCATGAGGAAGAAAGTCCACGGCTGTTGTCTGCTTACATCAAAATCTTAACATCTGAGCAGTTAGCTTGTAACCACAAACAAGGGGGTCCCATAGACCAGGCTGAGTAGAGGTGGGTATCGGCAGTGGACAGGACCTTAACTGGTGTGGTCGTGTGGAACCGATGAGTGTAGAGATAGTGGCAAAGTGCCATAAGATTCAGAGATCAGCCAGGATCTGTGTCAATATTGTACATTTTCTGCATTTTGTGTCAAATCTTTATTCCAAGTGAATAATAATAAAAAGCTGTAACTACTATACATCCATTGCCTAATCTTAAAAAAGTAAAGACAAAATATGCCAAAAGTGTTGTGTCCATAGTCCACAACAGGGATCCACAGGCAAAAAACCCAAATTCAATTTTTTTTTAAAGATAGTAACATATGCAGGTATAATAATGCTCCTGTCACCCATGTTGAATTGAACTAAGGGCAACAGGAGGACCATGGAGTGGTGATCTGCCATCCAAGTCCAAAGGCAAAAGCCTCAAAAGCCTCCAAGCTCTGTTGTGCATATTACTTTATAACCCTCTGTAAAAATTATGCATCTACAGATCTCCCTCTTCTTCTTTGAGCTTTTCTCTTCAGGGGTCACAACAGCAAGTCATCCTCCTCCATCTCACTCTGTTCTCTGCACCCTCTGTCCCTACTCCAACTACCTCCATGTCCTCTCTAATTGCAGTCTTATATTTTCTTTTTTGCCTTTGTCGTTTTTCTTGACAATTTCATTTCTAACATTCTTCTACCAATATGCCCAATGTACTTCCTTAGGACGTGTCCAAACCACCTCAGTCTGGCCACTCTAACTTCATCTCCCAATTGTTCAAACGGTGTTGTACCTCTGATAATCTTAATCCTAATCTTGTCCATCCTTGTCACACCTACAGAGAACCTCAACATCTTCATTTCTGCCACTTCCAGTTCTTTATCCTATCCTTTTGTCATCGCCACTGTCTCCAGACCATACAATATAGCACGTCTCACAACTGTCTTGTAAACTTTTCCTTTGACCTTTGCTGGCATCATTATGTCAAAAATCATGCCTGAAACTTTTCTCCATCCTGCCTAGACTCTCTTTTTCACCTCTTCACCACATTTCCCATTTTGCTGGACAGTGACTTCCAAGTACTTGAAGTCCTGCACCTTTGTGACCTCTGCTCCTTGAAGCCTCACTGTTCTAACGGCCTCCCTCTTATTCACACACGTCTTCTGTCTTACTATGGCAGACTTTCATTCATCTTCTTTCAAGTGCATATCTCCACCTCTCCAAGTTCTCTTCTACCTGTTCCCAGTTCTCTCCACGGATCACAATATCATCTGCAAATATCATAGTCCATGGGAATTCCTGCCTGACCTCATCTGTTTGTAGGTCCATCACCAGCACAAACAAGAAGGGGCTCAGAACCAATCCTTGATGCAATCCCACCTCTAACTTGAAGCTATCTGTCACTCCTACAGCACAGCTCACCACTGTCCTGCTGTCCTTATATATGTCCTATACCAGTATAACATACTCTTCTGCCACTCCAGATTTCCTCATGCAATATCACACCTTCTCCCTCAACACCCTGTCATATGCCTTTTCTAAACCTATACACCAGTGCAACCTATCTAGGGATTTTTCCAATCTATTGGTGATGATTGGACAATGCGACCTATACACAGGTGCGACCTATACACCAGAAAATACTGCACTGTTTTTCTGTCTTGTATTGTAAGGCTGCCTTAGTAGTTCAGGCTAAAGAAAAAACTTAATTTTGCTTTCTTGCTTAAGGACAAAGCGGTAATTCAAAGATATTTGACCGTTGTAGTACTTTGTTGTAAAAGGGTACCAGTACTTGTTTTTTTATTTTGGGTATATTTTTAATTTATTGTTTAGATTTTTCTTAATTGATTGTTCATATTTTTGTTGCGAGGAATTTAATATATTTGGAATCTAATAAAACCATGCCTAATCATTCTGCCTAAAATTGAATACTTCTCTGGTTCTCATTCATTATACTGTAAACTAAGACAGTATTGCAGCACCCTGTTTTTGGAATTATTGCCCATTCAGGTACACCTTTTTGGTACCTACCTGAGTATTTATCGAACTCAAGCACCCATCCATTCTGGTTCATAACTTCTATAGAGTCGTTGTAAGGGTGCTACAAAGGATTTTAAATTGAAGTTTATGTTGTCCAAGAAATGGGTTGCCTTCAGAAAGGAAACCAAGTAAGATGTGAGTTCAGAGGCCTTCATCTGACCTGTACACACTTTTCTCCAGGTGTCCACGGCATGCGAGAGGAGCCCCAGTTTGTGACAGCACACGCAGGCGAAAGCGTCACCTTGGGATGCGATGTGTCCCATCCTCTGAATGGACAGCCCTATGTGGTAGAGTGGTTCAAATATGGAATACCAATCCCTTTCTTCATCAACTTTCGCTTTTACCCTCCTCATGTGGACCCAGAGTATGCTGGTAATGTACTAAAATGTTAACTGTTCTTTCACACAAAACTTGAAAACTGCAACAGATGTTTGAGATCACTGAATAAAGGAATGTGTCTAACTACTGATAACTCAGAGCAGCAGAGACAAGCCATTGAGCTAAGCTCAGAAAAAAAACAAAAAAAAGCTGAGACACTAGATGTGTTGTGGGTTCAGAGATAATTTAGACTCTACTGTTTGCAGCTTTTGTTATGTTACAGCCTTATGCTAGTCATTTAAAATAATTTATTTTCTAAATGGTCTACTTACAGTATCCCACAATAAGAAAGGCAAATCAGAATTTTATAACACTGTGCACNATATATATATATATATATATATATATATATATATATATATATATATATATATATATATATATATATATATATATATATATATATATATATATATATATATATATATATATATATATATATATATATATATACAAAAAACATTATATTCTCACGAGTATTGACTTCTGCTTCAATGCACAATTTAGCTCAGGTTCCTCCAATTTCTATAGATCTGTTTTTTTTCTTCCTTCTACATCTTGTTTAATGTTCTCCTGTGGTCAACTTGATAAACAAGATTTAGAAAAGCACATACCTCAGTATATACAGCCTCTTATTTGACATAAACTAAAATATGATCCTAAAAAAACTACTTACAGAGCTCAGAGACAGGATTGTTATGAGGCATATGTCTGAGCAATGCTACAAAATCATTTCTGCTGCATTAAAGGTTCCCAACAGCTCAGTGGTCTCTGTAATCGTAGACATAAATACGTAGATGCCTCGTTGAGCGGGCTGGCCCACTGCAGCGGTACGTCAGAGTGTCCGCCAACTACCATATTTTTTGCTATATAAGTTGCACCGTTTTTCATAAATTAGCATGCCTTGCAAATTGTATGCAGAAGCGACATTTATGTTTTTTCTCCCATATTTATAAGTACATTTTTACTGAGATCTGACAGTTTCATTCATTCTGACATGGAAAATATTGAACACTACTATTTTCAGCAGCTAGAGGACGCTCGACTAAAATCGCAAGCCAAGTGTCTCATTAATAGGTAAAAGTGACTATTAATGAGACACTTGGCTTGCCATACTTGCCACCTTCATCTCGCTCGGGAACTCCTGGAGCAGTGAAATCAGCTGCATTTCGCCAAGCTGTAAATCTTTGCTATAATTTCAAGCAAACAAATAATTGTTTTTAGGTGGTTATCTTGTTAAATTCTTGTTAAAGTCCTCTCGTGCATGCTCCCACAGCTGCGAATCGGCTTTTCAAATGCAGCTGATTTGACCATTAAAGTCCATTTATTAAGGAAAAGTTAAACTGAGACACACCTTTACTATAATTTTGAGCAAACAAATAGTTTTTTTTAGTGTTAATCTTGTAAATTTCTTGTTAAAGTCCTCCCGTGCACGCTTTCACTGCTGCCATTTGGCAGCCAATCGATTTTTGGCAAAACACCGGCCCACGTTTCCGGGTAGTCAGCGGTGATGCATAAAAATGCGATGCAACTTATACGGCGGTGCAACGTGTACGGCCCCAAGTACGGAAATTGATGGAATTTCATAAAGCACTGTTCGACAAAGTGTTTTAACCTTCAGCAGACCCCAGGCTCAGGACAAGCGGACATTACTGGCTGGGTTTAAGAGGACAGGAAGGAGAGACAAACGAACACAGAATGGCAGGTCCAGATGTCGGTGCAGGTGTACCTGAAAGACAAAGACACATGTCAAGGATAGAAAAATTTATAAATACAGAACAGGTTGAGCAGAGTAAGTAAAGACAGTAGCATAGTGAAGAAATATGGTCAGTTTGTCCTCCAGCAGTCTAAGCCTATAGAGTCAGAGTCAGAGTCAGAGAGTCTTTATTGTCATTTGCACCGCATGTGGTACATGAGATGAAAACGAGATTATGTACACGAGGTCCCAGTTACATCCAACAACAAATGAAAGAGAAAAACAGTAATAACATCGAGAACTAACTAAGAAAAACATCAACTAGTAATACACTAAGCCTAATATAGTGGGAATAAACAGCAGCACGAACATGAGTTTGTATGAGCAGATGGTCACAGATGGTCACAGATGAACACAGCAACAAGAAAACATATCAGCATCACCATGATGTGATATTTTGCAGTGTTTATTTTAATTTTATTTTTATTTATTCATGAGTCTAACAGCCTCAGGGTAGAAGCTGTTCCTCAGTCTAGTGGTTCTACACTTGATGCTCCTCAACCTCCGTCCTGAGGGGAGTGGGGCAAAGAGTGAGTGTGCTGGATGAGTGAGGTCTTTCATGATACAGGTGGCTCTTTTCCTGCATCTAGAGGTGTAAATGTCTGTGATGGTGGGGAGACTGACTCCAACAGACTTCTGTGCAGCCTTCACCACTCTCTGCAGAGCTTTTCTTTCTTCAACTGTGCAGCCTCCATGCCACACGTTGATGCTGGAGCACAGGATGCTCTCCACTGCACACCTGTAGAACGAGGTGAGAACTGGGCTGCTCAGACCGGCTCGTCTCAGCCGTCTGAGGATATAGTCTAGGTCTATAGTAGCATGACTAAGGGATAGCTCAGAAAACTCAAGCCAACACTAACTGTAGGATATATCAAAAAGGAAAGTCTTAAGCCCAGTCTTAAAACTGGACAATGTGTCAGTTTCACGGACAGAAACTGGAAGTTGGTTACAAGAGAGGAGCCTTATAACAGAAAGATCTTCCTCCCATACTGTTTTTGAAACTATAGGAAACACAAGTAAACCTACAGTCTGAGAGTGAAGTGCTCTGTGATAGTTTTTTTTTCCCCTTGAACCTTTAAAGAATTAATTCACACAAGACAACAGAGTGAGATTTTGAACGGCTCTTTGCAGAGAGGGAAATTCACCCTGACCTGTAGTTTTCTGGGGTCTGGTCCTGCATGTTGTGTTTTTCCCTCATGTTTACCAGCCCTTCCTCAACATTCTTCCTCCTGTGATCCAGCACTGTCACACGTGTGTCTAATCTTAATCACCACATGTGTCTGTCATTTCACCTTGTCAGTGTCTGTATATATTCAGTCCCTTGGTGTCTTGTCATTGTCTCTGGATTGTCCTTGTCCTAAGGCTTCATGTTCGTTATCTCTCATGTTCGTTATCCCTCTTGTGTCATCTCCATTTAAAGTGAGTTACCTGCCCCGTCAGCATTTTGTTTTGTTTATTCTTTAAATAAACATTTTTACTTATTTTATCAGAGCCTCCTCGTCTTCCTGCACTTAGGGTTCACAACACAAAGACGACGATCATGATAGAATCCAGAGACCAGACCGAACCCAGCAGGATGATTACTCTTTTTGAGTTTGTGGTCCGTGAGGCAAAGAAGACTGCTCTGCGTGAAGAAGAGGAGAGGAAAAGTACCAGAGCGGCAGCTTCACGCAACCCACCTCCTTCCCAACCACCTCCTGTTTCCCCAGAGCAGTTTCCAAAGGAAATAAGGCAGCCCGCTCGGACTCGCCAAAGGAGGAACGGACGGCAGAACCGAGCCGGCCCCACCGGTCTCCAGCACGCTGCGCCGCAGATGCAACCATGTCCTCGCCCATCCGTTTCCCTTTGGGGGGTGGATGTTGCACCTGTCGCTGGGGGGAGGACGCCGCATACCCTTGCGCACCTGCCGTTAGGGGGAAGGAACCCTGCAGGCCCAGCGATCTATGGGAGAGATTGATTGATGTGGAGGACATCAACTCCAGGTACGCCAGGGCTGAAAATGATGACGGTTCACTGGAGATGTGGCAGCTGTTCAAGCAGGTGTGGACGGAGAGGCACATGTTACGTTCACTTCTGCTGGCTCTTGCACAACCTGGTTCTCCACCCAGCTCACCTCCAGCTGATCTTTCACCATCAGCTGCACCCGGTACGGGTTCCAGACCAGCTGCTCCTGCCTGGCTGTCCACACCAGCAGCACCAGTACTGGACTCGCTGGTCTCTACACCAGCTCTGGACTTGTTGGTATCCACACCAGCTCTGGACCCGCTGGTTACCGCACCAGCTCTGGACCCGCTAGCATCCTCACTAGCTCTGGATCCGCTGGTCTCTGCATCAGTTCTAGACCAGCTGGTCCCTGTACCAGCTCTGGACCAGCTGGTTCCTGCACTAGCTCCTACCTCAGTGGTTTCTGCACCAGGCCTGAACCCACTGGTATCCTCACCAGCTCTGGACCCACTGTCTCCGTACCAGCTCTGGACCCGCTGATCACCGCATCAGCTCTTGACCCGCTGGTTCCTGCACCAGCACCTACCTTGCTGGTCACCACACCAGCTCTTGACCCGCTAGTCTCCACACCAGTTCTGGACCCGCTGGTTTCCACACCAGCACCTACCTCGCTGGTTTCTACACCAGCACAAAGGTTGGGTTTCATCATAGCACCTGAGTCGCTGGTTTCCACACCAGCACCAAGGCTGGGTTTTGTCCCAGCACCTACCTCGCTGGTCTCCACACCAGCACCAAGGCTGGGTATCGTCCTAGCACCTACCTCGCTAGTCCCCACACTAGCACCAAGGCTGGGTTTCATCCCAGTACCTACTTTGCTGGTTCTACACCAGCACCAAGGCTGGGTTTTGTACCAGCACCTGCCTCGCTAGTTCCTATGCCAGCACCAAGGCTGGCTCCCGTGCCTACACCTAGGCTGGTTACCGTACCAGCTCTTACCTCGCTGGCTCCCACACCAGCACCAAGACTGGCTCTCATACCAGCACCAAGACTGGCTCTCATACCAGCACCAAGACTGGCTTCCATGCCAGTACCAAGGTTGGGTCCTTCACCTGACCCACCAGGGCCATCAGGAGCAGAATATTTGTCTCTTTCCACAGACACTGCTCCCGAGGTGGTCCTGGTTCCTGAGGTCCTTGCTCTACCGGAGATCTTTCCTTCTGGGGTCTTCACTCCTCCAGAGGTCCTCGCTCCACTGGATGTCTTTGCTCCTGAGGTCCTCGCTCCCACTGAGGTCTTCGCTCCTGAGGTTCTCGCTCCCACTGAGGTCTTCGCTACCGAGGCCCTCGCTCTGCTGGAGATCTTCGCTTCTAGGGTCTTCACTCCTCCAGAGGTCCTCGCTACGTCAGGGGTCTTCGCCCTCAAGGTCCTCGCTCCACCAGAGGTCTTCGTTCCAGAGGTCCTTGCTTCCACTGAGGTTTCCACTCCTGAGGTCCTCGCTTCCACTAAGATCTTCGCTTCTGGGGTCTCCACTCCTCCAGAGGTCCTCGTTCCACTGGGGGGTGTTCGCTTTTGAAGTCCTCGCTCCACCAGAGGTCTTCGCTCCTGAGGTCCTTGCTTCCACTGAGGTCTTCTCACTCGAGGTCCTCGCTCCACCAGAGGTTTCCGCTCCCAAAGTCCTCGCTCCCACTGAGGTCTCCGCTCTTGAGTTTGTCGCTCTTCGTGTTACAGCTGTCCCAGGGTTCTCCTCACTTCCAGCTGTAGCCTCTCCTCTGGCCACAAAGGAACATCCTCCTGGCTACCCACCGGGACCCTGGTCCAAGGATGGATGGCATCCTGGCCATCCGTAGGACCTCTGGCCTGTCGATGGATGGTCGCCAAGCTGTCTACCGGATCTGGTGTCCTGCCTTGGATGGTCTCCTGACCACCCACCTTGACTCGGGGGGCTTAGGGTTTCTATGTTTCCCTTTTGTGTCCAGTATATGTTGCCTAGGTTCCTACCTGTCGGTTTTTGTTTACTGTACCCTACATTTGTCTGTTTCTTCCCACCCTCCCTCCCAAGTGGATGGTGTTCTCCTTGGGATTTCAGGGGCCATCCCTTGAGGGAGGATCCTGTAGGGTTTTCTGGGGTCTGGTCCTACATGTTGTGTTTTTCCCTCATGTTTACCAGCCCTTCCTCAACATTCCTTCTTCTGTGATTCAGCACGTCACACCTGTTTTTAATCTTAATCACCACAGGTGTCTGTCATTTCACCTTGTCAGTGTCTGTATGTATTCAGTCCCTTGGTGTCTTGTCATTGTCTCTTGTCATTGTCTCTTGTCATGGTCCTTGTCCTAAGGCTTCATGTTTGTTATCCCTCTTGTGTCATCTCCGTTTAAAATAGGTTAGCTGCCCCGTCAGCATTTTGTTTTGTTTATTCTTTAAATAAACGTTTTTACTCATTTTATCAGAGCCTCCTTGTCTTCCTGCACTTTGGGTTCACAACACAAATATGACAATCATGATATGACCAAGATCAGAATCAACTCCAACTTGCTACAGTTTTTTTAATAGGATAGAAAGAAAGGAAAGACAGAAAGTAAGACTACAAAACATAACAATTATCCACTAAAAGAGCACAAGGCAAACACACCCGACCGCCGTCTACAAACCTGCAAAGTACATAACAAAACACAGCAACAAAACACACATCCGTAAAGGAGACATAACATTCACGACTTTGCAGTAGAATTCTATAAATATATATACCTATACCTACAAATATATATATATATATACATATACATATATATATATATATATATATATATATATATATATATATATATATATATATATATATATATATATATATACATATATATATACATATATATACAGGTATTCCCCGATTTACGAGCGAGATCCGTCACAAGGGGGCGCTCGTAAACCGGAAATCTCGTAATTTGGAACGGCCGCCATTTCTCTCGTAAACCCGGAAGTCCGCTCGTAAATTTCGCCAGCGCACCTAAAAACACTCTATTTTCATCTAAAAACTACTTTTGAGTGCATAAAAATGATCGGAAACGTGTGTTTATATGCTTAACTTGCTAACTGTAGTGAAAAAACACATGAAAACTCAGTATTTTTTTCGTTTTTTCCAAAAATTCGCAACCCGGAAGTCCGCTCGTAAATTTCGCCAGCGCACCTAAAAACACTCTATTTTCATCTAAAAACTACTTTTGAGTGCATAAAAATGATCGGAAACGTGTGTTTATATGCTTAACTTGCTAACTGTAGTGAAAAAACACATGAAAACTCAGTATTTTTTTCGTTTTTTCCAAAAATTCGCAACCCGGAAGTCCGCTCGTAAATTTCGCCAGCGCACCTAAAAACACTCTATTTTCATCTAAAAACTACTTTTGAGTGCATAAAAATGATCGGAAACGTGTGTTTATATGCTTAACTTGCTAACTGTAGTGAAAAAACACATGAAAACTCAGTATTTTTTTCGTTTTTTCCAAAAATTCGCAGCTCGTAAGTCTGGAACCTCGCAGATCAGAGCGCTCGTAATTCGGGGACTACCTGTATATACATATATATATATATATATATAAATATATTACACAGTAAATACATATACATTCATATGCAGTCACATACCCATCTATATATCTACATATGATATCTATATGTACATCCCCACATTCATTTGTGTGTGGTTGTGAGCATGCATAAGTGAATAAGGCTTCACTAATAGAACATTCAATAGCGACCGTGAAGCATCAGAGATCCGTCCCCCAACACCCGAGGCAGACATAAGGCAGACCTGAGCCCAAGACCCCTAGAAGGACCCCGAGCGGAGAGCCCCCACTGCCACTCAAACAGGACGAACCACTTACCCACCCCCCAGATCAAACCATAGGGGAAAACCGGAAGATCCCCACCTTCGACTACACACAATGACCCCCCGGGGCCAACAGCGACATGTTCACAAGCCCCCGCCCGAACCCGCTGTACTGATGTAGCCCCAGGCCTAGGTGCCAAGGCCCGGGCACCGGGGACGCCCTCCCCTTCGGCCCGATAGGACCAGAGGACCCAAGCTCCACTAGGTAGCCACCAGGCTGAGCAGACACTTGCCCAAGCACCCAACCCCCAACACTGAGGGCCTCAAGTGCACCGACAGACAAGGTCACACCCCACCAGGGGGCCACGCGCCAGGAGCGCAACACCAAGCAGCCCTTGCTGTATCGAAGAGGGGGTAGTCTAAGACCTGGCCTGACAAATAGACATTCATACACAGATACCATCACACAAACCCACCCTCATTCTCACCCTCACTCACTCAAGGACATACAATAACGACACACTCCATTCATAATCTCGATATTCACTCTATACCCCCCAGGTTTAACATCAACATTAATAAGAGAGATTGGACGATAACTGGTAGGTAATACTGGGTATTTGCCTGGTTTTAATAGGATACTAATGTTGGCTGAATTCATGTGTTGGAAGCCTGCCATTTTCTTCTGACTCAAGTAGGACTCTGTGAAATATTCGTTTCAGTATGTCCCAGAATTTTTTATAGAATTCTGCTAGATATCATCAGGACCTGGATAGTTTTTATTAGGCATGTTTTTAATTGCTTCATTCCCCTCAATAAGTTTTATGCACGTTTTGATGATCCAAACAGACCAGCTAGCACCAGACTCACCTCATCACCAGACGAAGAGCATCTCAGAGTGACCGCAGCAGAAGTGAGAGGCAGTCTCAGAAAGATTAATCCTCATAAAGCAACCGGACCAGACAACATCCCAGGGAAAGTTCTGAAGGAATGTGCGGACCAGCTCTGTGAGGTGCTGGCTGACATCTTCACCACCTCACTTGCACTGGAGTCAGTTCCCACCTGCCTGAAGACCGCGACCATCATCCCAGTCCCAAAGAGCTCCACAGTGACTGGTCTGAATGACTATAGACCAGTGGCCCTCACCCCGATAGTCGCTAAATGTTTTGAGAAACTGGTCATGTCCCACATCAAGGCAACCGTCAACATCAACGAGGACCCTCATCAATACGCATACCGCGAGAACCGATCAACAGAGGACGCCATTTCTTCCGTGGTCCACACTGCTCTCACCCACCTGGATCAGAAGGACTCATACGTGCGTCTGCTCTTCGTGGACTTCACATCTGCCTTCAACACCATGATCCCCCAAACTCTGATAGACAAACTATCTACACTTGGACTAAGCCCCTCCATTTGTAACTGGGTACTAGACTTCTTAACAGACAGACCACAGTCCGTGAAGATCCACAACTTCTCCTCCTCCACCATAACCCTCAGCACTGGCTCTCCTCAGGGATGTGTGCTGAGCCCCCTTCTGTTCACTCTGCTCACATATGATTGTACAGCCACACTTCCAGGCTGTCATATTGTTAAGTTTGCAGATGATACAGCGGTGGTGGGATGCATCACAAACAATGATGAGTCCAGCTACAGACAGGAGGTGGAACACCTGGAGAGCTGGTGCAAAGAGAATAATCTTCACATGAATGTGAAGAAGACAAAGGAGAT